>PVJL010013665.1:0-31279 GCA_004026885.1 Lyroderma lyra
CAGAAGAACTAAACAGACACTTCTCCCACGAAGAAATACAAATGGCCAGCAGACATATGAAAAAATGCTCATCCTCATTAGCTATCAGGGAAATGCAAATCAAAACCACAATGAGATACCACCTCACACCTGTGAGAATGGCTATTATCAACAAGACAAGGAATAACAAGTGCTGGAGAGGATGTGGAGAAAAAGGGACACTGGTACACTGCTGGTGGGAGTGCAAACTGGTACAACCACTGTGGAAGACAGTGTGAAGGTTCCTCAGAAAATTGGGAATGGAGTTACTATTTGACCCAGCAATCGCCCTTCTGGGGATCTACCCAAAAGACTTGAAAACCTTTGTCCACAAAGACTTATGTACCCCAATGTTCATAGCAGCGCTGTTCACAGTGGCCAAAACATGGAAACAACCAAAGTCCCCTGTGACAGATGACTGGATAAAGAAGCTGTGGTACATATACACAATGGAATATTACTCAGCTGTAAGAAAAGATGAAATATTGCCATTTGCGACAAAATGGATGGACCTGGAGATCATCATGCTTAGTGAAATAAGCCAGACAGAAAAAACAAGGAACTGTATGACTTCACTCATATGTGGAATATAAAACTGAAGCAACAAAGAGAAAAGAAATGAACAAACAAACAAACAACCCATGGACACAATCAATAGTTCAATGTTTATTTGGGGACGAGTGGGTTAGGGAGGGGAGAAAGGGGAGGGGGTGAGAGAGGAGGGAGGGGAAGCTAAATACAAGGTGATGGTGACAGAACTCACACCGGGTGGTGAACTTATTATACAACACGTTGACAATGCACTGTAGAATTGTATGCCTGAGACCTATGTAATCCTTGCTAACAGATGTCACCCCAATAAGTCTAACAATAAAAATGAATTTAAAAAAGAATTGAAAAAATAAAATAAAATAAAATAAAATAAATACTAACTAAATGTTGTGATTAAATCAAGAACACAATTAAGATCTCTTGGTTGGAATTATCAAAAAGAAGTAGGTAGACATAATGGAACTTGACATTTAGTTATGCAGTATATAACAAGACAAAGAGGTGGAGTGTATAGTTGTATAGTAGAAATACTCTGAATTTAATGCTAGACAGAACCAGGTTCTGTCAGAGCTCTTCTGCTAATTAGCTGTATGGTTTTAAGTAAATCACTTCACCTGTCTAAACCTTAGTTTTCTACAAAATGAAAATCAAGGTACTGATTCTTACCTCACAAGATTGTTGGAAGGATGGGGTCAAATGCAAAAAACACTGAGTGAAGTATTTGGCATAGTGAACACTCAACAAGTTGTTTTTTAAAAGGAGAGGGCCATCCAGGTGAAGACACAAAGACAGGAAAAGGAATGTGCTGGCATGTTCAAGGGATGCTGCCATCTGTGCTTGAGCAGAGTAGGCAATTAATGTTATCTGTAGTACTAAGGGGGTAAGTCTTGAAGGGTTTTCAATTATTTTAGAATTAATCATATTGACCAGGGTGAGTTATGAACCCATAATGAAGAAGGTTCCTTTTGTCCTCAATGTTCAGAATGGGTTAAAATCAAGGAAAAAGATGAACAGAGAGAAAGGAACCATGTTTTTAATGAGCACTACCCTTAAAGGCACAGCACTTGGCTTCAGGTTACAACTCTGCCCATGATTACGAAATGTTTGCAGTAGAGACTTTTAGAGGTACCATCCCAATGTACAGTTTTTCTTCCCTGAGAAGCCCCATCCACAATAGTGGCACCCTACAGCCATGTTTGTTCCATGTGACACTGCAGTTGATGGGCCCATGAGTACCCACCCAATTCCAACTAGCCTAAAGAAGACTATAAGAAAATTGAATTTGTACCCAATTAAGTGTATTAAGACTCTATTAATATTTCAACTAAGAAAATAGGGCCTGTTAAGGTAGTCGTGTCTGGCTCAGTTGTATAGGAAGGCAAAAAAATATGTCTATGGACAGAGAAGATGTATGTAAGAGTTGGTAGGAAGAATAGAGATAGGAGGTAGTGCACAGCGTACCCTTAGTCCCTGATCCTGTGTGGTCAACATGGAGATGTCCCTCAGATCCCCCTGCCCAGAACGTGCTGCCACCTTCAAAAAGTATGATTCGCTGACAGCCTCCAACTGTCAGCAACTGTAACTTCCCCGTCCTTATGCTACCTGAGGCCACATTCCTCGTGGGGTGTGGTGACAACCCAGATCACGTTCCTTTTGTGATCAACCAACAAATGACTGAGCAAGGGGCTGGTCAGAGGGCCCAGCCATTTCCACCTGAGAGAGGACTCCTCCAGCAAACAACCTCTGCTCCAGAGTTCCCCAGTGGGCTGGCAGAAACGTTGTTCATGCTTGCATTGTGGTTTGATGGCTCCTCCTGCCCAATCTTGCTGCCCAAATGTCAGTAGTTCTAAGGTTGATAAACGCTGCTCTGTGTGTTTCTTCCCTGCCATTTAATGATCTCTTAAGTCTGAAATCCCTTCCAAAATTATTTGAGCTGTAATACTTGTAAAAGCTGAATATGGAAATGGATTACTAGTAGGGAGACCAAAAATGTCGTATAGAAGGAACAGAATTTGGTAGAGAAAATGTAGCAGCAAAACCTACACTAAAGCTATGTTACCACCAAGCACCAAATACAGCTGTCGATGGTCAGGCCAGAATGGCCTACAGTATGTACGTTAAATCTAATCATGGAATACAAGTTTTTCCTAGAGGTATGAGTTTCCTCAGTGAGTGCTAGAATAAGCTGCAAACAATTTGGTTTTGAAGGCTAATGGCAGTGTCATTCATTTCAGATACGTCACGTGTAAATGGGCGCCAAGCAGAAGCACACAGCATGAGAAGCCTCTGCGCATAATGAGATTTACAATGTCTTATTTTTACCATTGTGTGTGCGTGCGTGTGTGCGTGTGTGTGTGCATGCACGCGCGTGTGTGTGTGCGTGCGTGCGCGCGCGCGTGTGCGTGCGCGTGTGTGTGCGTGATGTGTGTGCGCGTGCGTGTGCGTGTGCGTGTGTGTGCGTGTGTGTGTGTGTGCATGTGTGTGCGCGTGCGTGTGCATGTGTGCGCGCGCGTGTGTGTGTGTGTGTGTGTGCAACCCTCTGTCTTATCTTCATAAGAAAAACATGAGAGATGAGTCCCTGATATTTCTCAAGTTAGGACTCCTATTAGAAAAATCAGAAGCCAAAATTAAATTGCAGTAAATCATTTTTTACAAACACGTGTAGTCCAATTATATAACAGAAATAGGTTTCTAAACAGGGTAAAAGCCCGGCAGAGTCCACCTTCTCTACTGTATCAAGCAGCACAGAAAAAGAGCAGGTGGCATGCCCACAGATCATCCACATCAAGTCAGCCACTGGTCCAGCGACAGTGAGGACAGACCGGCTAGGACAGCCCCTCTGGGGAGTCAGGGGCGTGGCTTTCCGGCTGAAATTGCCCCCTCCTCTCCTATTCCCCTTTTCACTCCCCAACAAGAAAGCTTCACTCAGCCTGTGATAAACGCAGAATCTAATCCACAGGTCAGATAATGGGGTCAAATTTTTTTCCTTTGGAAAAAAAAAATTAGGGAGGCAGAAGGAAACATACAGCTCTGTTGATGCCCCAGACAATGTTCTCAGACAAAGAAATAGACACAGCCGACAACCTCCAGAAAGAAAGTTTTCCACAAGACAGCAGTAATGCCACAGAATCAAAAAAATTTAAAAAATGACAAACACGTATGACCTGGCGTTTCACAACTACATCTCTGCTGCCTAACATCTCTGTGAACCTAATGACTCATCATGTTACTATCAGATCTAGTGTTGTAACCTTCATGGGGGAGCATATGGAGGGCAAAGCTTTGCTGGAAATGATGACTTCCCAAATAGTTTCACCAGCGCATAACCCGTGTTCTCAAGGCTGTGTCTGCCTCAGCCCAGCCACGCAGATGGGCTTGTCAGCGCTGCTCCGGCAGAAGGACGATCCACAGAGGGAAGGTTACTATGTGGGGTCCTTGCTTCTGGTACAATCAGCATCTCATAAATGTTAATGCTAAAGTCGTGTTAGCACAGATTGAGAAGAAGCGAAAAGAAATCGCCAAAAATGATACAAAAACATCATGACTGATAAATGGAGGAGACTTAAGAAAATTCGAAAACACATGATAGGTGTGCAAACACAATTAGATAGCGTCAGTTAGATTGAAAGGCTCCGGCTGGCAGAGGTCAGAGGTTGAGAGCCCTCAATTTAGTGACCTCTGGGATGTGAAAGCAAAGGGAACTTTTAAGAGTACGGGGCTGGCGCTCGGTTTGGCAGACCCCAGGAGATCTGAGGAGGCATCAAGAAGACCAAAGAGGAGTTCAGAGAAAGGAAGCTGCCCTGGGGGTAACCACACAGTGAAAGCCATGGGAACAGGAATGAAACCAGGCCTGAAAACCCTGGATAAAGCCATCGTGAGGCAAGGTCCTGAGAATAAAGTGGGTGAGGTGACAAGAGGAGCCACCACTGAAGGAGAAAAATTTCCAAGATAAGTGTGGTCAGAGAGGCAGATAACTTTCATAAGAGCATTCCGGAATGAGCAGACAAGAAAGGCAGTTCAAGCAAGGAGAGAAATATCTGTTTATTTTCAGGGACAATTGTAGGCTTAAAAGGCAATCTTGGAGATTTTTAGCCTTAAATAGCCAAACGGTATACTATTTTCTAGTCAACCACCAAATATAACCTGGTATCTGGAATACAATTTAACATGAAATTCCCAGAATAAATTATGTCAACCTCGCTATATATTTCCAGCCCCATGAAAGGCTCTGTGTGTGTTTTCCTCTCCTAGAAGTGCACCAAGAGTTTTACCAACTCACAGCCCCCCACTCTCCCTTGCTGCCCAATGTCAGGTGACGTCTCTGGCCATCACCAACATGAATCCTGAAGCTCTAGCACTGGGGCTCATCACTCTGCTTTCACCACAAGTCTGCCTTCCCACAGACAGGATTCTTTCAGGTCTGGCTCTCATCCTGGGGGGACGACAGGGCATGGCTAGTTTTCTTAGCACCTAATGGAAACTGAACCATCCCAAAAGACAAACACAAGTGGGTAGGAGTCACATGTACAGACTTTACACACTTGACATAGAGCAGAGAAAAATATCTCCTAATTTCACAATCTTTCATTGGTTTCATGCTATTATATACCTCAATTCAATTTGAAACACACTCATAAAAATTTTTCTACTTCAAAACCATCAAATTATTTTGGTGCTACTTCAAACTCTGTGTTCAGTTCTCCCACATTTTTGCCTTAATCCCCAGATAAGACACCAATATATCAGAGTGAATACCTTGTTTGTGTTTATCATTGTTATCTTTATGAGAAGGCATTAACCTTTGCCCTTTGAGATAGTAGAATCAGCCTTCCTCAGATCAAACAAACAAGTAACAAATGTCAGACACACAGGAAAGTTCATCCCTGTGATGCTGATTTTTGGTGTCTCTATCCAGCTTTATAAAACTAACCCACCCCAACTCCAAGGCATTCAGAAATAATTTCATTTTTCGTCTGCAAAGGAAGAGTAGCAAACCCCGGGGTCACTGCTCTTCATCCCACCCTATGATAACCCTGACCCTAGTAAAGCCAACATCTGTCTTGTGTTTGGAGTGGCTGATGGCCAACTGGGAATCAGAAAACAACAATTTCCCTGGTCAGATGTAAACCTTGCCCAACATGTTGACTTTATAAACCATCCTGCAAGCTCAGTAAATTTAATTGGTAGATAGGGTTGTCTTTCCTTGGCTCATTTCCCACTGATTAATATTACTGCCATGAGCACCCATATGATCAGACATATACTAACAAGGCTCTGTCTAGACAGGCAGAGAAGAGTTTTACCCCTTTTTCCTACAGAATTAGGCACTAATATGCTACTTGCGAATGGGACAAATGTTTACATAAATCACACTGGGAGAATAAATATTGCTCTCAAATACTTCCAGTGGAGACACTTTAGACAGGATTAGTTAGGTCTAGGAGCTACCATGTTAGTTTGTTCCCTGTGTACTTCAAAGTTGTCTGAGCCAACAAGAAATGTGAGTAGCAAGACTGTAAATCAGTGGTTTTTGACAGGTATATAATTCCATCTAGTTTTGCTTCAACCAACATTCAACCTTAATTTATGGTGGTGAGGAGATATCAGATATGGTTAATAGTGTTCAAAATGACTCTGGCCATTCCTACACTGTATTTGAAAAACTATAAAAGGCACTTTTTAAAATTACTTTGAAAATCTCAAGGGAAGTATACCATGTAACAAAATCTGGTATCCAAAATCCAGGATTCTTATTGCTTTCTAAGAAGATTTTTTAAATAACACCACCTCCAAACAAAAACAAAAACAAACTTTAAGTCCAACATAAAAATAAAGCTGCAAACTAACTTTCCCCTAACCACCCGCCCACTCACAACCTCACCCAATCTTTAGTATTTTTTTTTTACTGAGAAAATTATGGAATTTTCTAAATCTGCTAGAGAAAACCAAATTTGTAAGTTTTCAGGTAAGTAACCCCAATACCACCATCATTATTATTAATATTATAAACCCATTCATATCACAGGTAATCAAACCGAGTCAATATTTTCAAACTCTCCTAAGCAACACAGAGGATTCTGAAGTATTTTCAAATATAATCCCTGTCTTCAAGGAGTTTCTAATCAGATTATTTATACCAGTTTAACTCTTAAGATTACTATTCTGGTACACTGAAGTTCAGCAGATAACTTTGAGAGTTTTCAGGTTAAAAAAATAGATTTTCATCAGTTGAATGAACAGTGACAACATTCTCCTTTTGAAGAGACGAATTCCGCCTGACTAAACAGGGCATTCCAGCTGGGGCTGCCAGCCACAGTGTGCGCTCTCTCTAGGCCATCAGTGCCCAAGCAGGGGTGTGTGCCCCCGGGGTAGGTGCTCGGCCATTCGGGGGGGACTGCAAAATAATCAGTAATGGCAAAAAAAAAAAAAAAAGTGAAGTAAAAATATGAAAAACCTTAGTTATGGAACAATAAATGTTAAGTTTGAATCACCGTTATTGGAGACACTTCAAAATCAGATCCCATTAGCCAACGACTGGTGAGGGCGCGGCTATGAGCCCTTCCCCCACACTGCTCTTCTATCAATCATTACAGAACAATCCATTTACCACATTCCTAATTGGAGTTGGGCTTTGCCACCTGCAATGAAAACATGTCTTATGTTCTCCGTCAGTGGTTCACATCTCCGAGCACCTAAGAGAAATGGTCTTAGACCTCAGCGAGAGTCACATGATTCATGAGGCTATTATTTTACACGTAAGTTTGAATCGAAAAGAGCTCAAACACCAATGATGCTATAAAGTGTGCATATGGGACTTACTCCTCATCTTCAACTGATCTTGGACAACCAACTTAAGAAACTGAACACACAGTCCTCTGGAGGAACAATTCTCAAGCTATTTGCTTGACAAATTTTGAACCTGTTGTAATGATCCAAAGACCACCTACCCCGATCAGCAGGGCGACTTCCCAGTCCTGCTTTCTAATTTCCAACGCCCTCACCTGCAGTCCTTCACACGCACACACTGCAGTACCATCCACACACTCTCTGCCCTTTCAGGGCAGCCCAGTTGAACCTCCTTCTTCCTCCCGGCCATCTGGGCAGCCACAACCAGCTGGACCTCCAGCCCTTCCTTCTCAGCTTCCTCCCAAATCAGGGAATACGTGGTGTCACCATAAGGGCCTCATTTTTAGATTCATTAGGCAAAAGGACTGCTAATATTCCTATCAACACAATTATCTCTGAATAATAGCACAATTTCTTCTTTCTCTGCACATTCTGTGTCTTTTTTTGGCAATTAAAGGGGCAGATTTCAGAAGTGATCTCTCCTTCTTATCCATTAGTTACATGAAGTCAAAAATGGGCAATTCATGAACACCAACCAAGAATATTATTTTTGCAGCTGCTTTTCCTTAATCTTAGGATTCCTGAATTGAAATGGGGGGATGCAGAATAATTAGACATGATGCTTGAGAAATTGATTCTTAATAGTTTGTGAGGTTGAGCTTATTCATCATTTCACCCACTAGTCAAGTGTTTCTTCTTGATTTGCTCCACAAAGAAAAGGGTACTTGGGAGCCAAATCTGTTTGAAATTATTCGGCTCAAAAACTGACACTGCAAAATTAGAAAAAAAGAGGTCAAATAACCTTATGGCGAAAGTATCAGTGGATTCCAGCATCATGTAGTGGTTTTTAAGGTGGCCACAGACACTGAAGAGACAAAAAGAATTTTAAAAATAAACAGAAGGATTTTCCTTACAGTAGAAGAGCTCCAAGTTTCACCCACACCACTTTTTTCCCCTTGACTCTCAGCTGCTAACACAGCACTGAGATTACTGCAGACACAGTGGAGTTTGGAATCTCCTTTAATATTTACATAGTTTGCCACCCAGGCTATGACCCACCCTGCTGCTCCAGAATGATAAATTCTTCTGTCTCGCTGAGGCCTGAGAAGTGTTATTTCACTGAAGAACAGGCGTAATTTCTGCCATACACGTGATGTGACTATCACGTCTGGCTTATTAACTTGCCTTTCTTTCTCTTGAGACTAATTTATGGTAAAAATATATTCAATACAATTTAGGCTGCTAGGATTACTTGGCTTTCTCCAAAAATTTTGTTTCCTTTGTAGCCATTAATATCACTAAAATGCAGGTGGGCGCAAGGCCCACAGGGAAGAAGAGGTGACCACCGTACAGATGTGCCGTGAAACGCAGGGCACCCCTAAATGAGGGTACATTCAGCAGCAGCAAGATGCAGAAATGCGTTTCCTCCCAGCAGCTCTCTATTTCAACAGTAAGTTTGATTTGTCCTTCATTGGAAAAAAAGGGGAATTGGCAACATTTGTTGTTTTGATCATTTTGTTTAAAAGTATACAAATTGGGTAGTTCCCTGATGGTGTAGTGGCTTAAGGCTTCGGCGCTGGCGCTGTCAGCGCTGTGGCCTGGGTTCGATTCCCAGCCAGGGAGCTACCCACGTACCAAAAAGCAAAAAAAAAAAGTGAACAAATTGGAACCCAGTTTGGTTTGGAGAACTAAAGTCAGCAAGGAAGTCAAACCACATGATTTCAAAGGGCTCTTCCAGATCTAAAATTCAAAATAACCTGCCAGTGGAATGATAAATCTCTGTAAGGTATAGAGCGCAATGGGAATTCAGAAATGGGGAGAAGAGCATGGCAAAGTGTAGTCAAAGGTAGCAGACCCGGGTGCTGCTCACCAATATTTTGTTTTTCCTTCGGGCACGTGGTAGGTTTGTATGTTCCCTCCCCTGGAAGTTAGGTGTGGCCAATCCTCACCAAAATGTCTTAAGCAAATATGACATATGTTACCTCTGGGATAGAGTAATTACTTGCAGTGTGTTTGCTGTCCCTGCGCCCTCTTCCTCTGACACCACAACCAGCACCATTCCAGACAGATGAACAGCTGCCAGCCTGGATCCTGGAGTGAAGATGCCAGAGAGTGGACCTGCTGAACTAATGTGGGGTGCACATGTAGAGCCAGAAGACATAAACCTCTGTTCTTCTAGATATGGGAGTGGGTACCGTAGCCTAACCCCAGCTCTCCTGAGAAATCAAGGATAGCTTTGTAGGGAAGGTGACCTCCAATTATACAGAAGAAAGATAGAGAAGAAAAGGACTGGGAGATTCCAGAAATGGGATCTAGTCCAGAGATGCTCAACAATGCAAGACCAAATAAATAAGAATATCCACGGATGGGGGTCAGGCATCAGGAATTTTCTCTTTCTTTTTTTTTTCTTTTGATTATTTCACTTTTTAAAACAATTATGGTATAAATGATACACATTATATCAATTTTAGATGTACAACATAATGAGTTGATATTTGTATATACTGTGAAATTATCACCACAATAAGTCTAGTTAACATCTGTCACCCTACATAGTTACAGAATTTTTTTCTGGTGGCAAAAACTTTTAAGGTTTACTCTTTCAGCAACTTTCAAATACATGATACAATATTGTTAACTATAGTCACCATGCTGTACATTATGACCCCATGACTTACTTATTCTATTTTGTAACTGAAAGTTTATACCTTTTGACTCCTTTCACCCCTTTTGCCCACCCACTGCTCCCCATCTCCTACAACAACCAAACTGTTATCTGTGTCTGAGCTTATTTTTGTTATTGTTTTTAGATTCTATAGGTAAGTGAAATCATACATATTTGTCTGTCTCTGACTTATTTCACTTAGAATAGTACCCTCAAGGTCCATTCATGTTGTCACAAATGGCAAGAATCTATTCTTTTTATGGTTAAATATTATTCCATTTTATATACAAGGGTTGTCTAGAAAAATATCCATTCATGTAATATGAAAAATTGAGGCATTTATGACTGGACTTTTTCTGGCCAACCCTTGTATATGGTATATATACCATAATTTCTATCCATTCATCCAACAACAGACACTTAGGTTATTCCACATTTTGGTTACTGTAAATGATGCTGAAATGAACATAGAAGTGCATGTATCTTTTTAAATTAGTGTTTTTATCTCTTTTGGCTAAATATTGAGAAGTAGAATTGCTGGATCATAGGGTAGTCCTATTTTTAATCTTCTGAGAGACTTCCCTACTGTTTTCCATAGTGGCTGCACCAATTACATTCCCACCAACAGTGCCCACAAGGGTTCCCTTTTCTCCACATCCTTGATAACCTTGTTACTTTTTGTCTTTTTAATAACATTCTAACAGGTTTGAAGTGACATTTCATTGTGGTTTTGAATTGCATTTCCCCAATGATTAGTATATTGAGCAACTTTTCATGTCCCTTTTAGCCATCTTTGTCTTCTTTGGGAAAAAAAATGTCTATTCAGATCCTCTGTCCCTTTTCTAATTAGATTATTTGTTTTCTGCTTTTGAGTTGTATAATTTTATAAACTTTGGATATTAACTCATCATTAGATATATGATTTGCAAGTATCTTCTCCCAGGTGATTCCAAAGTGTTCCCAAGGTTGAAAACTATGGGTAAATGGTAGAGATCAGAGTAGAATAAGAGTGAATAGACAGAATATAAATAAGACATAAAGAGTTTTTGCAGTGTCAATGTTTCAAAAGTCCCAGATAGGGTTTCCAGAGAACTTCAACAAAAATGGGAAATATACTTGTTAAAATGTTGTACAACTAAAAGAAGAAGTACCACGTATGTTCAGTCAATATGGTACAAATGTCATTTCTCTCTTAGCACTTATATTGTATGTCACAGATTAAGTGTCAATTTTTCCAAAACCTTACCTTTTTCTTTCAAAGAAAAAGAAACATTTAAAACCCCATAGAAAGTTCGTTCCTAAATGACTCAAATGTCAATCTATCAGGTTTGCATGTCCATTCATTATCCAAGGATTCATAACGCTATTACTAATATTAGCAGCTAATATTTATTGAGCATTTCATATGAGCAAGGCATTGTGCTGAGTAAACTGTGATCATAAGCTCACTTAGTCCCCACACTTACCCTATCAAAGATTTATGATTGTCCACATTTTGCAAAGAAGGAAACTGAAGCTCATAGAGATGAAGTAAATATACTAAGAATATGCAGTATCAAGGAGTAGATCATGGAGAGCTCGGGTGTTTCTAACTCCAAAGCCTACTATCTTGATTACTACACCAAACTGACTCACCAAAATTTCTTCCCATGCCATTGTTTTACTAAATAACTCTAACAGAATGAAGAACCAGTTTTAATTTGAAGCAGAATGTATTTGATGAAAAAAACCTACTTATCAAGAAATGCCTTTTATTGATGAGAAATAAATATCATGTCCAAAGAATCACTATTGTTATAAAAATAATTTGCAGAGAGAAAAAGAGAGATTTGTCTCCCCCAAACCACAACATAATAATTTGTATTAGTCCATAATTAGCCCAACTCAGAGTCAGCTTTTGTTCACAATTCAGTGTCACAGAACTCAATGGATAGGCAATTTCAACCAGTAACTTCTGAACTGAAAATTTACACTCAGGCAACATTTAAATTTTTAGAATATTTGTAATTAAATAATATTTAGAGATTCTTGATTCAAAGTGGCTAGTCTAGTTGGGGGTAAACGGCCAAATAGCCCTTATGTGAAAATACCACTTGAGGCACATATATTCAATATTGCCTATAGAGTTGTACACTTCTTGACTGATAGTTAAACTTGTAAGAAATTAGATGTTGTCTATCGTCTTGCTGTGCAGAACTGTACAAAGATACCTGAACTGATGTGTCAGTAAAACATCACATTCCCTTTTCTAAAATTGAATAGGCACAGAATTGAATAACAAAGGCCTAGAGAATGAAGGAGAATATCACAAAAAAATCTGTGATAGTACTAATTCACTTCAAACCCTTCATAGGTCAGCCATCAAATTTTAACCAATATATGTATAATTCATAAAATCCAAGAGACCTATGTGGCAAGCTTAGAATAGCATTGCATTCAACAAAATAAAATCCAAATACCAAAAGTAATTTTTAAAATAACTAAACAATTTATTTGTATTTCTGGAAGACTCCATTCATAGTCTGCAGCAATAAATTTTAAACCTTATTTCTTCTCTTTCCCAATTCTATTGGGCCCAGGATTATTCCCAGAGACTAAGAATCATTAAATTTCCAAACCTCTCTACTGAAACAGCCATAAATGGCAGCTTGCATTATTAATACACATTCTCCTTTCTGACTCTTCCTCTGTGGGTAGAGTTTAATTCTCAACACCGTTAGTACTGGCCTTGACCATATGACTTACTCTAACCTATGGGAGGAGAGCAGATATAATGTATCCCACATGCCACAAAAAAACAGAGGCTTTAATTATATTGGTGTGGTTTGATTTTGTCTCTTGTTCTCATCTATGCCTGCCTTCTGCTATGAGAAAAGAAAGCCCACCAGTCCTGAAATGAGAGACCCGTTGAGCAGTCAGGAAACTGATCCAGAGCCTAGAACAAAGCCACCAGAACTGACTACAAATCAGTGAGTGAGTAATTAATGTTTGGTTTTATAGAACACTATAATTCAGTATTGTTTGTTACACAGCATATTGTAGCAAAAACTGATGCACACAATGTGACTTGTCTCCTTTCCTTTTGTTTCCTCTCTCTTTAGATTCATTAGGCAAGCACCCAGCCTCTTTAGGAGGGAGTAAGAGACAGAGATTGGAATAAACAATTTGACTGGGAGAAAGAAAAGGTATTATCTAAGTAATGGAAAAACAACATCAAAGAAGGCAGCCTTTAAGCCTGAGACATAAAATCAGCAAGGCCATCACTGAGCCCTGCGATCAGCAAAGAGAGAAGCAGAGAAAGTATCATCTAATGTCCAACTGGGGGACTACAATCACCTCAAATAAAATATAAGCCACCTTAGCTTACTTGCTTGCAAGGAAGAAGGGGTATTTGGGCCCGGGGATAAGAAATTACACTGATAGGAATGTAAGCCAGACTACTGTCTGTACCTACTTGCTTGTACTCTAGTATATATTGGCCTGAGAACCGTGTCTGACTCACAGTCATGACCTGAAGAAGAAATGTTGCTATTATCTCTTGTATGAAACTAAACACATAATTTACAAATTTCTCTTTATTAAAGCCCATGCATTTCTCACATTACTGCCTCTGTACAATGCTTCCTTCCGTTCTGCTGTGTGGCAAGCCAAGGACCTGTGTATTAATACAGGCTTTGTCCTATGAGCAGTCTAGCTGTCAACATATGTCATTTTTCTGTAAACAGTGTTTGATGCTGATAATTATGTCTTCAACTGAATTACCAATTAGGATGTTCTTAGAAATGACTGCAAGCTGGGAGCGTCTCTGCCTCCAGACAGATAGAGGATCATAAACTTTGATGAGCAAAGTAGCCACCAGAAGGCCCTCAGCACTCTCACTGTTCAGGAGTCCAGATGAGTTCTGAAAATAGACTGACCCTTTGATCAGATCCAACATGAATAAACCCCAATTTCTCTCAGGTTCCTAAAGGTCAGTGTCAATACAGTCCAAGGAAAAGAAGCCTTCACTGTTGTTGCTTACACTGATCTGCCTCAGAAAAGTGTAAAATCCTTGTAAGGCTCCTCTTTGCTGGTGTTGATCGTGCTAATGCCACCAAAGAAGTCAGAGCAATAGAACAATTACACCATGCGCCATTTTTCAAGTACTATATCCCCTGCTGCTATCTCGAGGAGCCCTGTGCAAATGCTTTGTTTTCTCTTAGTCTTTGCTTCTTCAAAATACCATGTTTTTCTAACAAATGAATACAGCAAGTAATTTTTTACCCACTAAAAATTACCAATATAAGCCAACCCTTTGTAAAGAGCTGATGAGGCAATTATAAGGGATGAGGGATGAAACCGAACATTTATGCCCTACCTAAATGACTAAGATTTATAACTGTAATCCTGCAAATCTCTGGCTCATGTATGCAAATGTGGGGCCAATTAGCGATTCACCTGCAACTGCTAATTAAAAGGCCTGGGGTGATGGATTGCCACCAAGCAGTCAGAGCGGGGCCTGGCTGTCCAGCATCGTCTATTCCTCCACAAAGGACAGCACAAGGAGAGGATATCTGAAGATTAGCTCCCTAAAGAGGCATCAGAATTTTACATCTACTGATCTGGAAGAAAAAAAAGGAGTTGTGTGGGAAGATGTAATTATAATGGAGCCAGAAATAAGAACCGGCAAAGCAAACCAAGCACTGTTGCATCATTAAAAAAGAAAATGACCCTTCTGGGTAATTTTCCCATGGAATTCAGAACAAAAAGAAAAAAAAAATTGGAAAAAGTTTTGGAAGAAACCACATTGATTCTTTCCCCTCCAATTACAACAAATTTCCACAGTTTTCAACTCAGCAAAATGCTTGAACCAAAGCTTGGCATATAGCAGAGAATAAAGTTGTTAATAAAATAAGAAATTCAAGTCCAATCAATCCTTCCAGAAAACTAGATTGAAAAGTTCTCATATTACTTATACTAAGTTTGGAGATATTTATTCAATTTCTGACTTGCAGTTTCAGCTGAAACAATCTAATTAAAATTCAGATTAAAAGAAAAAAAGTCCCATTTCTCAAAATGCACAAGCAGCAGTGTCTACAGACATCCACCTCCCTCTGGTACCAAGTGCAGGAGGGTGTCTCCGCCTGTGTGAGCTCCCTGGCTCAGCCACGGACACGGATTACCAAACCACTGCAGTGGTCACAGCGCTTTGTGACCTACCACCCTCAAACCCGCACCTTTTCGTGATTCTCATGCCTCAGCCCAAAGCACAACCACGGCATCAGCTACTTGGACCCGGGGCAGGCCTGTGGCCACACAGCCCCTGTCTTCAGAGGGCTACTGAGTGCAGGGTCACATTTGGTCAGGAGCATTTCTCCCCGGCAGCCCTGGTAATGTTCAGGACGTAGCAGGGATCCTGCAGAAGGCCTCCCCACAGACGGCATCCTGGAGGTATCAAGAGCCTAATGAGGTGTCGTATTCAAAAAGGCTCCTTAGTGGAGTGACCTCAGAGGAGAAACAGCGGGTGGTCATGTCTGTGCTACTGGCAAGACATCTAATAGGTCCTCGTCAGGTTTACCTCATCAGTAAATACCACTGCCTTGGAGAAAGAAGAAATAAGGAGCCCTGAGCCCAAAGATGCTGAAATCCGGGACTTTCAGCTGCACAGCTACACCACCCTGAGTCTCCTGTTCGCTCAGCCTTGTTTACAGTTCTTTATGTTCAACTCATATACTGTTCAGTGTTACCCTCATTAAGCACCTGTATTTACAGTAAAAATATGCCGGATCTTCCTAGATTAACCATATTGCAGTACTGGCTGGGGGTCGACTATGTGTCCAGTGTCAGTCGTGCCCGGTGTCTCCCGCCGTGCGCTGTCCACGAGTCTTTCCGCCACCCGGAGGAAGTTGTGACTTGCTCTAAGTCGTTAGCTGATCAAGCAGCGGACCAGGCCTTCGGGCTCCAGACCCCGCTCTCCCCATTCCACTGCAGCTGCCACTCACTATTTGCAGTCCCGCTTTCTCCCCTGGCTTTGTCTTTCATTGCTTTTTATTTGCATGTGCTCCCTATTCTTTTTGAAATCACATTTTTATGGCTTTTATCCACTCATCCCAGCTTTCTTCGTATTTCCCTTTTCTCTATCTTTCCCAATTCTCTACCTTTCTTTTCTTTATATACTTGATTCTTTACCCTTTTCCTTCCAATCACTTCCCCCTTGACACTGGGCACCCCGAATCCTCCCATTACCAATAATAACAGGGAAAAACACATAGACTTCCCATGCTGTCTACCATCTCTGCCCACATTTAAAGAAATTGAGTATGGAAGAAGTTAGGCAACACATCCAAAGACCCACTACAAGCAGGGAGTTCAACTCAGTCTAGAAACTAATCTTAATTTTTACCTTAGTGTTATTTCGAAACCTCTGAACTTTCCTTTCCTGCTTCTCGACCACAATCACACAGCTCAAGTCCACTTTTCATCACTGAATAGTATTCCTGTAGATCTCCACCCCCACCAGTGCTGTCCCGACCTCAGCTTTTCAACACAGGTGTTCCAGACTCGAGACCCTAGGCCGGAGACCTAATAGCCTTTGTACCACCGGCACTGGGCACTGGGTTTGAGCTTCACGAATGAATGAATGGCTACTGTTTGTTCTAGATTTCTTCACAGATCCCAGCATACACCGTCCCCATTGCTGCCCACATTATGTCCTCCCTGCCTGGAATGCTTCCCCTAAACCCATCATTCTCCTGGTTTATTTTACCTGCATTTAAATGACAAGTTCAAATATGTTCTCTCCCGTGGAGCATTGACTAAACACTTTGATTTACCTGGAATTTTCTCATCCCTCATATCCTATAGTAATGACCATCTACATATTGTAGACTTTAATTTACAATTGGATTATGTGCCATTTTGCTTCATTCCTGTTAGTGTTGTCACAAGAGCTTCGGGTCTAAGTGCCACATCTTACGTTAAAATAACATTTGTTAAAATAACTAGAGCTTTGGAGCTCACGGAGTACTTTTCTCACACACTGTTATCTCTTTTAATCCTTTCAGCAACCCCAGGAGGTAGGTGGGTAGGTCTGCACCTGCCCGGATTTGTGAGCCTCAGAACCAGTGTCCTTCCTCGACCTTGCTGACACTCTAGCACGGGGTGATCAGCACTAATACACATGTCAATGGACTGAAGAACTGAAATAAACATTCAGAGCAGTTCACATTTTCTCTTTAACGTATGCTTTTTGGAGAGTAGCAGAATGTGCCACCCCAAAATATGCCGCTTTGGCATAAAGATTATTTTAAGCTGCAGACAGGAACGAAGCCCTGAGACAGAGTAAACGTTACCCTTTTGCAGAGGGAATTCACGTTAGAAAAGGAACCTGGATAAGAAGAGAGCTATCACCAGAGCCAACTTTTTCACCTGAAAAATTTCTCTGCATGGCAGGGCGACCTTTGTTCTTGCTTTTGTTTTTTATTGAAATATAATTAACCTTACCCTTATATTCGTTGTACCACATAATGATTCGACATTTGCATATTTGCAAAATGATCCTGATTGTAAGTTTCCTTCGTTACCATCCATCACCACATGATGTTTCAATTTCCTTTGTCTTGTGATAGGAAATGTCAAGATCTATTCAGGGCAACCTTTGTTTACCAAACATTTCTTCTCCCCTTCCCCACGTGGAAGCCCCAGACCTTTCCTTAGCTCAGGGTGGTATGTAAGCCTCAATCTTCTGGCTGCCTTTTGAGTTTCCTATCTTTGTGGGGCTCCTTGACACATGTATGTAATTAAAATTGGTTTTTTTCTCCTGTTAATCTTTTTTACAGGGGGTGTCAGCCAAGAACAATGATTTTTGACAAATAGGTCCCACCACTGTCCTAATCTACATTTTCTATCCTTCATTAAATCTTAATTATTGTCTCTTTATTCTAAACAATTAGAATTTTAGGGTGTCCAAGTCCATTACCATGTATCTACTGTCAAGTGGATTTAGTGTTTGGTCACTTAGATTGCCTTAGATTGTCCTAGCACGACTTAAGGCCATTAAAGGTACCTGTGCTTGTTCCATCGTAAAGGTAAACTAAAAGGAATCTGGCTGTTTGGAACTCATTACCAGGTGAGCATGTTTTCTAGGTTTTGAAGGAGCTTGGGTGACAGAAGTTCAGAAGGAACTCCAAGAAGTATCCCATGAAAGAGTTTTTGAAGACCTGCTGTGTGATGCCCTCTACTCAGAATGAATGCCCACCGATGGTCTTGAATTTCAGGAGCTTTCTGTGTGAGCCCATTAAATACATACCAAGATCCTCATTCTGTCAGTGGATTTTACTGTTTGGAATATCACCTTTCATTTCAAAATTCTTCCCCACCCCTTTATTCAGCAAGTATATGTTCGAACAAAAAAAATTGATTTAATTGCACTTTTTATAACATGCATGTCTATGCACATTGTACCATGCAATCATCATTCATACTTCTTGGTTTAAAAATGGGTTGAGGCAGCCTAAGAGAACAAAAATTATGTAAAAATTTAGGTTTTTAAAAATAAAATCCTAAAACTATTCTGTATGATACCGTAAGAATGGATATGTGTCTTTATATATTGGTTAAAACCCATGGATGGCAGAGTACCAAAAGTGAACCCTGATGTAAACTATGGGCTTTGGGTGATAAGGATGTATAAATGTAGGTCCATTGGTTGTAACAAATGTACCACTCTGATATGGGATATTGATAGTAGAGGACGCTGTGCATATATGGGGCAAGGGACTATATGGGGAAGCCTTGGTGCTTTCCGTTCACTTTTGCTATGAAATCTAAAACTCCTCTAGAAAGGAACGTCTATTAAGAAGTGAAATACAACTTCTTTTAATATACATACACACATGCACGTCAAGAAAACTTTTATTTTTTGTTTGACAAGATGTCAGATATATTCGTGTACCTTGATTGCAATTTGTTTTTACTTTGACATCCTGACATTTCAATAAAAAGGAAACAATGACAAGTGGGCTCCAACAAAGGAGCCAAGAAACCCACGGAAAGCATGAAGTCTGCTTCCTGGTAACTGTGGGAAAACCTCAACAGAAATTCAGCCAGCATATGGTCAATTTTAAATGTAACAAATATATCTCCAAGATTTACTAGCTAGAAGAGATGAGTTGTAAGAATTGATACTTGCACAGCTTTTTCCAATTTTGGCTGTAACCATCCCTTAGGAAAGAATGCTTTCTTTTATTTTCTGCCTTTGATCCATATGGACCCAGACTTACAACCTGTCAACAGCCTCTTTCATTGGAACCAGCAAGTGAAAACCCTCTGTCAATAAACAGCTCACACACTTGTCTACAGCATCAGAGCAGCTTCTTTCTCAGGTTCTCCACATGCACAAAGGACCGGGCTTCATCATGGGCAGTTCCAACCAAGTAGCTGCAACCAACTTACTAGAAAACAGCCAGACGGTAATCTAGACGGGGCTCTTTCCCTGCGGTTATCCCATCTACTCCTCCTCGCTCGGAACTGGCTTTCTGAAGCTCCCAGTGGTCTAATTTTTCAAGTCATTTGTCCGTTGCCAACTAACCTTGATAGAAGGCTTCAGTGATAAATATATCATGACTGAACCAAGTCTCCCCTAGCTTATTCATTCATGCTGAATTAATTATTAATAGTCCAAACATACTCTTCCTTCAGCTCCATTACTTATTCTTTCAACTCCAGATGATTACATCTCCAAGAGCTCACATCTGCATTATCTTTGGAATTACATCCAATAAGAGGGAAAGTAGAATGGGCAGAAAACAGAGAGACGGAAACCTGCTGTTCTTAGAAAAAAGGTCAAAGGGCATCTGTTACCCAAATCCCCAAAAGTGGAGGATAAAAAAAAGGAAAAATAAGAGAGAGAGCAAAGTACATAGGCCATAATCCATCACCGCATGTACAATAAAACTATTGCAAGGAGGACTAAGCCTGTTTCTGTTTTCTATGAAAATTTCTTTGTCCATCAAATAAGAGTCAAGATTCTTATTTTATTGTGGTGATGATAAGACTCGCAACATTCATTCTTGGGGTGAAAGATCATTTAGAATTTATACTCAGAATTGTCCTGATATTTTGCATCTGTAAACCTGAACAGAAAGGAAAAGCCCAGAGGGTAAGAAGCATGTGGACAGCAGAGTACTGAGCTCCTTTGATAGGAACCCCATAACTTCTCCTCTTTTCTTTCTATCCCCAACTGTTCATTTCAGAAGGAGTTGGAGATTTAAAAAAAAAAATCTTGGAGTTAATCAAAATGCAGGTCCCATGTACTACATTTCATGTGCCTTCTAATCATTTCTACTAAATCCTAATATATTAGGAAAAGTGGTCATAGGTGCTGTGCCTTCAGTCCTTAGTGAATTTGGTGTTTTTCTAGGCCACGTTCAACATTTACTCAATCAACTGAGTCTTCAAAACTTCCCCTATCCCCAGGGGTAAGGGAACTGAAAGTTTCCCCTATCCACAGTGGGAAGAGAATGGTGGTTTGGATGAAACAATAACTAACTGTTATGGAGGTACCAAAATCCCAGCAACCTTGTCTCAAGGGGAGGCAATTCTGTGACGTGATTTATTCATTACTGCGTAAGTCTGATTACACTCCTTGAGCCCTCATCAATGTTCAGCTAGCTCTTTTTCCTTTCCTATAGAATGGCAGGAGAGATTGCCCATATATTACTAACTGTTGAATCTGAGTGATGAGTACTATCTGCCTTCGTATATATTTGAAATTTTCCCTTATACATATTGCATAATAGTAAAAAGTTTAACCCTCCATCATCTCAGTAAAGTGCTGTATTTTAGATAAGTTCTGAAAAATATCTTCCAGAAAACACTATAGTGTCATAGTGATTCTAAATGCTCTCCCTAAACAACATAGCAGAGTCTTCCCTGGTCCTTTATCGCAGGTAATTCAGTTTACACACTGTTTTCTCACCTCCACTCTATTCTTCTCTTGCACTTACAAAACATAATCAGTTGTTTTGATTGGCACATTGCGAATTATTAGTTCTATGCATCTCAATGCACTTTCAAAGAGGCCAGGAAAAGCAAACCCTAAATTAGTCGGGGAGCTCGTTGGTGGGCAGGCCTTCTAGAACCCCTATGTAGTTGGTGCTCTCGGTGCCCTGGCCAGGTTTCTTTCACCAGCCAGGGTACCATCCCTGAAGATGCTGAGAGTTGTGGCCAAGGGTGTGCTGGTAGATGTACAACAACTGGCTCTTAGTGGAGGTGAAAAGCCCCTCCCCACATTTGTAGCTTTTGTGTATTCTCATGATGCAAATGCTCTCCTCATGGCCAATTCCAAGCTAGCAGGATGGGGTCACTGAATGGGGAGCTGGGAAGCCATGCACACAGTCAGCTTCTGTGAGCTGTGGGAGCCTACTCCAGCAACCACTGGCTGCCTACAACTCACAGCTGTTCTCTCTGGGGAATTGCCCCAGTTCCCTTCCCCCTCATAAGAAAAAGGGTCACCTCCCAGGCTTCACGTACAGAGAGCCTGCAAACAACGACTAACTGATAGGAAAGTAGGAAATCCCAGCCCCCTTGCTTCAAAGCGAGTCAGTTTTGCGAGGTGATTTATTCATCACTGTGTAAATCATATTATATTCCTTGAGATCACATCAATGTTCAGCTCTTTCCCCTCCCCTAGCTTGCTTCCCTCACTTTTTAGGGGGTTTGTTTTTTTTTTTTTAAAGCACATGCCCTCAGTAAATTGCATGCAACTGAATGCTTGCCTCAGGTTTTGCCTCTAGGGAACCCAACCTAAGACATATTCAAAATAAATCCCAAGGGTTAAGCTTCCACGAACTTCCCCTCTAATGCACCCTTAATGAAATAAAGAAGTAATTGTAATCCCAGGAGGCGTATAACCCAAAGTATCTGACTTCAAATCCCATGTTTCTGAAATCTTCTTTTTCACAATGAAAAAGCAGGCAAAAATTTAAACTATGTTTCAGAATATCTGTGTTTAACATAAAACATGTCTTGTTTCTTTCCAGAATTCTTGAGCAGAAGCAGTGCTCCAAGACACTAGTCTCTTACAGTCTCGTGGCTGTTCCATCCCTGAACATGCATGCCCCGGTCCGGGAATCCTGAACAAAGGAGAGGGGCACCCCCACGCTGGGTGCTCAGCTTCCAACTCTACAATGTGTAGTGTACTCTGCCAATCCTCTAGAGACCACCACCTCTTCAGCACTACAAGCTCTTAGCAGACCTATTCCAAACACGGTGTCAGTAAATCTAAGTTTCTCCTTTAGCTTAATCAGAAAGGAAAGGAGGGAGGGAAAGAGGAGAAAGGAAGAAATTTAATCATTGGCTGTTAGAGCTCAGTGATCCCCAAATACTCTTTCTAGTCTTTCACTTTACAGATGAAAAACCTGAGATTTGGGGCATGAGAGTAATTTGCTGAAGACTAAGATATCAGCCTTCATGTCTCAGTATCCTGTCTCTGACTTGCAGACCAGAGGCCTCTCTCCTTGCCCACGTTGCCTGCTCCGCTTTGGAGGACATTATTCGTACAAGAACAGAAAGATCTGAAGTCTGCGGTGGCTCAGTAAAATGTCTCTGCGGATGCTCCAGGATTGGGTGATGGTTCGCTCAGCAGGCAGACTTCCGACTCAGGTGTTACCTAGTGAAAGTTAGAAACCGCCTCCTCCTTCACAAGGAGACCACGTGAGGATTGTCTGGTTCTCCCCAGCGCCAGTCCCTTGGTAATAGATGGTCCAAGAGTGCCCCCTGATGGCGCCCGGGTGCATGTGCAGGCAATTTCGAGCCCCGATGGCTATGGATGAGGAGGAGAAAGCAGCCGCTCTCCTGCAAACGGTTTTCTCTCCCAACAAATGTGGCGTGAGTGTTCTGGCAGCAAATTGTGGCAGGATCCAGCCAGAAAGTAGGGTAAAATCGCAATCCATGGTCGCATCTCTGTTGCATTTGTCTTTTGTCCTCTAATTCTTTTTAATTGCACAATTACTTCAATACTTACTGAACTCGTATTATTAAAAGGCATAGAAACAGTAACAAATCGGTAGGCATAAAAATCTCTAACACAATTTTAATTTAGGCACATCCCTCTCTGGTTTCTTGCATAAGATGATTACCATTTCCCAAGGAAAAAAGCAAAAGTATGCCCCTAGTTCCTCAGCAGGGAGTCCATTTTCTTGAGGTCATGGCCACTTCCTTTTTAGTGACATACACATTTGAGGAGGGATAAAAAGAATGGCACTGTACTCCAGGATCTAGTACTGAAGAAGGTGAAAGGAGTACTGAGTAGAAGCCATGGGAAGACAGACTCAAAAGCAAGGAAATGTTTTCAAGGATCTGACCTGTGTACGTCCGCCTCTTTTAAGCTTTATAAAGATCAGAAATACAAATGTTAGGTTTGAAAAGGGCAGCATCTGTTTCAATGTTCCCTTTACATCAAGACTCATCATTTGTTGAGTATTTGTTAGATGTCAGCTAATGTGCTAAACGCCTCACGTGGATTATTTTATTTAAGTCCTCACAACGACAAAGAAAGGAACTGTCATACAGATGAGAAATCGGAGACATGAAGATACTGAATAAATTACCCAGTTCACACCGCCACCAGTGAGACCACCACTCAAGCATCAACACGTTCATCAGCCCCCAAGTCCATGCTTTTAGCCATCCTGATCCATGGCCCCCACAAGTTTTCTAAGCAGCCACCCTGTCCCCTCTCCTCGGATTTATCCAGTAATGAGCAAATCACTCTATTACTGAACAGCTCTCGTTGCTTAAAGAGCTCCTGCTGCCCTGTGCTCTGTATCCTTTGATCCTATCCTGTCTACTGAAACTGTGCAAAAGGCTAACTCCTGTTCTATAATACTTGCCATTCCTTTAACTCCTTGAAACCAAGTGCCAGGTCACCAGCCCCATCTCCCAGTCTTCCTTCCTTCAACCTAAACAGCCCCAGGTCGTCCAACCCTTTCTTGGATAAGAAGTTCTCCAGTCTTTTCACTATGAGGGGTCACTGGAGCTTGTTAACCACCTTTCCCCACAAAATCAAAATGCAATGTCTAGTGCTAAACAATATTCTGAATATAGTCTTGACTATAGCAGAGCATAGTCAGGCCATTACTTCTTTCTGTCAAAATTGTATTTCTTATTACAAGGCAGCTTAAGATGACCACGGCAGCTAGGTCACATTGATGGTGAGATGGAGCCCACAGTCAACCAGAATCCTCAGCCTTTCGCACACAGAATGTGAGATCTCCCCCAGCCTACGCATGCACACTACATGTTTAACCAAAGTGAAGAATTGATTTATGTTAAACTTCATGTTCTTATCTGTTCACATTTATTAATTTTCCTTTTCTATTGGCATTATCCAAACCTCAGGTCAAGATGCTGAAAAGGTGGGTCCCACAAATGGAACCCCAAAGTCTCCCTCCCAAGTGCCCTTTGCGTATCACTGTCAATTGGCCATGAATCCTCCTAGTTTTATTATCACCCAGCTCGTATGTCTTCATCTTTCCCACAAGCACGTCACCAGAGACTATCAAATGTCTTCCTGAAATCCAGACACATTTTGTCTGTGGCATTTCCCCACCAGTCTCCCCACTGTATCAAAAAAGGAAATGAGGTTAGTTGGGCATATCTTGTTTTTAAGCAAACCCACATTTAGTGAATTCATATTTATATCTGGCAGAAGGCTCAATGAGATGTTTATTTCAGAAAATGCAAAGTTCCCCCAAGAAGCCTAATTTTGAACAGATTATAAAGAATTGACATTTTAGATACATTTCCCTAACTTTTAAAAAGCACCTAACAAAAGTAGATTTTCAAGACCATCAAGGAGCTCAGCATTGATGATAGCGCAAACAACACTTAAATACTACATTTTTAAAGACTATAATTAAACAATTCAATTGAAACCAAATTAACCAAGATTAGAACATTTCCTGCATCATTCTGTCACCAGAAAGATAAATTTCACCAAAACATTTTGATACCTGGGTTGAGTTCTGTATTCAGTACACATTAAGTTCCACTTTCTAGAACTTTTAGAGCTGCCATCCTGGACAATGGAAGCTGAGCTGGCCCTGAAAGATTTCTATATCATACCCAATGATTCCATCGTGTAAGCATTCCATACACACTAAAATTTAAAAACAAAACAAAACAAAACAAAAAAAACCTGGATGAAAACATTCTTAAAAAGGTATTATTTATCAAGAGTATAGAGCATTTAGAATATGTCCGGCCTGTTCTGAAAAATTTGTTAATATTAACTCATTTAATTCCCATACCAAGGCTTTGTGATCCTAAATACTTTTATATTTGCTCTCACATCAAATGGCAATGTCATGTTCACCTTCATAAATGAATAGGAGAAAATGGTAGGGAATAAGAAAAATCAAGCAATGTTCAGGGCCAGATATGACTGATTTTAGTTTAAAATTCTTGCATCATTAGTTTCAATTCACTGACTTTATTTCAACTTCTGATCCTTATGGCAGCCCCAACATCTGTTACACTCCCTCGTCCTTGGTAAGCACTAAATAAAACTTTATTGAATTCAATTAAATTGATTTGTTTTGAGGCATTTCCAAGCTACAGCATGTAAGGTAGTAATAACAGCCCCATCACTGATCTCAAGTACTTTCCTAGCACTGTTAGCCAACCCTCACACTTACAGAAGGTTTAGACCCACAGTTCCATAAGCAGGATTGAGGATGCATGGCCCAACAAATTAGATTATGCTTTTAAAAACTGTAAGAGTTACCAGACATAAACCCCAATAGAATATCCTAGTGTGGTTACATTTTACACGAATTTGAAATAAATAAATTAATAAAATCCCTTTATGCTCAAAATTTGAAGTAATGTAAATCTCCCAAATTTGAGTTCCTTTTCAAGGATCACATAATTTCAAAGCTAGCTGGCTAAATGAATTATAAAACTGAGTTGAGGCTATTGCCTAAATGATGCAAGTTTTTAATTATGCAAACTTCAGGGCAACATCCTTTTCATGAAATGTCACCAGTCTCTACATGTCACTAAGGGACAACACAAATAAATGAAGCCCTGCTTTGCAGCTAGATTGCTGAAATCTTAGTGGCCAAACAGGCTCCAGCGCCTCAAGCCAAAAAGCTGTCCTTCACTTCTCAAAAGTCTAGGAGGCTATAGAGAACAAACCAGGACAAGATGCAAAGACAGAAATTCAAATGAAGGGACCCGTGACTAATGTGCGCTCAGACGTGCAAATATTGGTGGTGATGGTCCTGAGACAGCAGGCTCCTGTGAGCTGAGAGAACCAGTTAGTCCCCAGCCCTTACAGATTGTAAGCTCTCAGATTTCATCTGGATGAGAAACCACAGCTCTCTCGGAAGCCACATCATTTGAGGGTGAGAAATGTTGACAGATAAGCAAATGACTAAGTGACAAAGTGAGCGCAGCCTGTCGTGCACTGAAGCAAGGGCTGGGCGTGTTCATGACCGGTTCCACACAGCCAGGCAAACACGTCCCGAGAGAAAGGGGAGAATAACAACTCATCATCTCTCCTCCTCTGTTATATGTTCCCTGAAGGTATTCCCGGTCCCTATTTCATGGAGTCATTCGAAAGCAAGAACAGAACAAAAACCTAAGGAGAGAAAGGAACTGGGCAAACAGTAGGGGCAACGATGGAAGTGGTGGGGTTGGAAGTCTTTTACAAGCACGGGTATGAATCCGAAATAATACATTGCTTCTTTTCTTGGGTTTTCTCCTTCTGGTGGCCTTCCTAATTAGGAAAAAAAATAAAGCCCGTCACTTTGGGTGCCTGTATCAACCTTGTAAGACACACTAAATTCTCCCTGTAATGCGTAACTGTCAGCCTCTCTCACTCATCTGGAGTGATTTTTCCAATTAACATTGACAGGCATTTCACTCAAGCCCCCTCTTCTCACTCAGAGGTCGGGTCCTGAAGAATGAGATGTCAGGCGGCTGCTGACACTTCTTTTGTCATACAAGCTGCTCTAGACAAACAATATTGACTGCAAATTTGTCAGAACTTTCGATGGCCATCAATCATTCCTGCCCTTTTGCCTTCTTGTGCATCCCTGAATTTCCCCTCACTCCCACTCTTAAAACAAAACAAAATAAAGCAAAAAATTAAAATCCCTCAAAATTTGAGTCAGTACACATCCTGGGTGTCTGGAACGTGAAAATCATTTGTGACGACTAATGTACCCCCCTACTAGGGAAATTAAACGCTATCAAACAATACACCGTCTCAGAGAAATGAACACTGTTGTTTCATGTCAGAATGCTTTGGGGTTTGAGCCTGATACAAGATCTCAGAAAATGCAAGGGAAAGATTTAGTCCACAGATCCCAAGACCCAACACCTTCTGTGACCTGAATTATAAATTATAAAAATCCCAGAAAACAGGGGCCTGTGGGGAACTGAAGTACGCATTCCCACTCAGTTTTTTCAAAAATTATACTAACCACACTAGGCACATCTGAGGGCCAAATGCATGGCACGGACTGCCGGATTGCAACCCCCGGACCAGCATGTGAATGCATACGCGCACACACGTGCACACATGTGCACACACGCACACGCTCGCACACGCACACACACACATGCACGCACGCACACGCACGCACACGCAGGCGCACGCGCACACAACGAACGCACACGTGCGCACGCGCGCGCACACACACATGCACGCGCACGCGCACACACACACACGCACACACACACACACACATGCACACACATGCGCACACGCGCACTATAACTCCTCCGTTCTCTCTTAGGGGCACATTTGTATATTTTTTCAGACAAAGTCAGATGAAAGGAGAAAGATCAGAAAACAGAATCCAGGCTCTCAGCTTACATATTCACACAGGCAGGACTCAAAGGCCTCGCCTTTTGCCTGCGCCCATATTCCTTGCTAATGAACCAGGATTCCTACAGCAGCAAAATTGTAACTCTGCCGCATCTCTGTGAATGCCAAAATCAGCTCCAGCACCCAGAACTGCAGCACTCCCTACTTAATTCTTAAATAACCAGAGCTGAACTCACTCCTGCTCAGCAAAGGCTCTGACTGTCTCCAAGAGCTCCTCTGCAGAGCTCCAGTTAGGACGAGGTGGGCCCCATGATGGCGGTGGGTGGTTCATGTCTTCTGACAAAACGGCTGATACAACAGAACTTCCAGAGTTATGGCTCCTTTCTTCTGTCTCATGAATGAGAATATTATTTTTTTTTAATTAAAGTTCAATTTTTTCTTCTCTCTCGGAGTTCTTCTCAGCCAGCATGCTGGTTATCTGTCAGCTCGGATGACAGAAATTAACAGGAATGGGACACAGGCCTCCCTTACTGCTCTCCTCTCACACCTCTGCCATTTGTAGGCACAAACTGTTCTCATGGGATAAAAAACAAAAAACAAAAAAACAGCTGCTTGCTCGGCATGTTTGGGAGGTACACACACAAATACAATGCTGTGTGCAGGCTTGGTTCCTAGTAAAAGCTAAAGTCAAAATAATTAAATATAAAGCAGAAATTTCAAAGCACATCTAATTAACACAGAAGCTAACATCATCTTTTTCCTTTTCCCTGATTCATGACAACTGCTTGTTGCAGACTGATGTTATTCATAGCAGGGGCCAGGGGTGGGGAATGCATCTCAGGATCTGGCCCCTTTGGAGCCGGTGCCTTGAACCACAAGGAAAAGGGATCTGGCCTGAAGCCATCGGTAGAATCATCATAATAGATAACACAACCAACTTGTTTAATGGGCAAGGAGTTAAGCAACTGACTAAAAGCCACAGGCATGACCTACATTTTTTTAAACTTATGACCATGTGCAGAAATGTTGCTTAACTCTCCTGTGCTCTATTCTTTCAGCTCTCAGAGTTCCATGAGACTCAATCTCTGCCCCTCCTCTACTTTGGATAGGAGTGATGACGCCCAAGCCTGCACAACTATCAGAAGAACTGGGAAAGAAAGCCTTTATAATAAAAAATAAAATAAAAAGATTCTTTGCCTTCACCCTTTAGCCTTTAAATCACAAATCTATAGCATGAGGCAGATTTATTAAGTTATCCAGATGAATCTAATAATTAGCCAGACTTAGGAATCACTGGGCTATAGAAAAAAGGGCAAACATGTGGGACATGAATCATTTTTCCTACCCCCTTTGTCCATGGCAGACATTAATAATCAATCCAAGCACTCTTTCCCCCTGAGCCCCACCAGAGCCTCAGAATCCTTCTCTAGGTGAGGTTCCAGGCAGCCAAGCAGCTCTTAAGCTGAAACCTGCCTGCCAACTGGATGTGATTTTAGCAGCCCACCAACGTTCCCTGCACCTTTGGCCCAGCATTTCTAATAATAGCTCATTGTCTAATCCTTTCAGGTTTACAAAATCTTTTGAAATATCTGTTCCCCTTTGAGTTTCCCAAAAGCTTTGTGAGGTGAGAAGTGCCTGTACTATTACAGGCTGACAGGTGAGGAATCTGGAAGTCACAGAAGCTTTGCCTTTCTCAGGGTCAGAGTGCTGGTGAAGAGTAAGGACAGAAAATCAGTCCTGATCTCCTGCCTCCCAGACCAGCTGTCTGCCTTCTCGACTGAGCTGGGCATGGATCATTGAGGACAACGTTACTACCCGAGCCTAGCAAGAAAAGGAGACAACTGGGTGAACAGTGCAGAGAAGGATATGTAGGCTTTTTCAAGTCCATTGACCACGGTCACAAAGCTGGAGAGCCAAAACTCTACCTGGATCTGCCTGATTCTGTGTTCTTTCTACTTAGATGGCAGGGCCTCCCACACCAGCACAGACTAGGAAAGCTCCTTTCTTCGCCTCTATCCCCTCCACCCTCATGCCCTGCTCCTAATTCGCTTCTTCACACCACCACCATCTTCTCAGCCACACGTACATCTCCACAGCCCGCCCTCGTCTTGCCCCTGCAACTCCCTTCCAAACGCAGGAGGAAACCGCCCAGCTTACTCAGAGCAGCCCCGGCCAACTGACTGAAGATAAGACAAGCACCTTGGCAGTGAGATGCGAATATAAAATTGCAAACAGCTTTTGAAGTTGCAGATCCATAATCTTCTAAGCCAAAGAAGAAGGGTTTGCATCTTCTCCCCCTCATCTACATCAACACTCCAAAGGCCTGAAACGAGTCCAGCCAGCCTTCGGATATGATCTCACAAGCCTGCCTGCCACACACATGCATTTCCAGCCTGTCGCCTGAGCAAAAGCCCCATGCGGCTTGTCACCACTTGATACAGAGGACGTGTTTCTGCTGAAATCAAAGCGAAAGGACGTGCTTTGCTGCCCTTTTATGTGCTCAAATACATCCCGACTGATGTGGCTGGGCCCTTATCTCTTTAAGAAACTAAGCACTTTCAAGTTTAGGGGAAGGATGCTGAGGGTTTAAGAACGCCGGGGAGGGACCCCTTTACTGATGTGTAACTTTGGGCAAGCTACTTAATATCTCTTATCTTAACTTTTCCATCTGTAAAATGGAAATCTAACAATAGTACTTTTGTTATAAGATTACTGAAAGTATGAAAATAGTCAATCCTTGTAGAGAATCTAGTACAGTAGCTGATACAGAGCGAATAATAAGTATCAACCATCACAGTTCCTTTTAAAGCTGAAACAGAAGATTCAGTTTATGTATCACATAATTTTTAGATATTAACTGGCATCTCAATAAGTCCCTGTCACAGTATTTCAGAGTCACAGTAAATAGATCTATATGATCAAACATAAAATTCATATTTATGTTATCATTATTCTCAGGGAAATGACTGAATGCACAGAAATTAATAAGAATTAACAAAATTTCTTTAGAATTAAGGTAGCTTATAATGACAGTGTTTGCTGAGATTATACATGATTTTTAACTTGTTTAGAATATACATTTCTATACTTTTCAATTTTTCTTTAAAAAGCATGTATTATAGTCAGAAAAAAATTAAATACATATATAATAAAATTAGCAAAATATGGCTTATAGTTATAAAAACAGATATCTACAGAAAATGGCATCTAAGAATAAATAAATACATTATGATTGCATCATGGCTTCCCCTACCGGCCCAACCGGACATTTCTCTTGGAAACTGTGAGAGACCAAGTCTCCCAACCCAACTGGAAATGGGCCCCGGATAGTGCTCAGATATACTGGCAGGGCTTTCAGCCCTGAGAAAGGCAAAACGAAA
>PVJL010013666.1:0-31283 GCA_004026885.1 Lyroderma lyra
TGTCAAAGAGGAAGAACCCAGCGGACAGGATGAATTCCTTAAAAACTAAAACTCCTCAGAAAGAACATGAAATTCACCTAGAAGATAGCCTGTTACAACTGGAAGGGACTCACTTAAGTGACGGAGAATTTAAAGCTGCCATTCTAAAGGCTGTGAGAGAAATGAAAACCTATTGGCAGAACACCATAGCTGAGATAAACAACATAAAAAAAGATATAAACGACATAAAAAAGGAACTCTGTGAACAAAAAGAACAATTTAACAAAGAAATTCAAAACATAAGAAAGATTGAGACGGAAATACGAGAAATAAATAATACCAGAATGGTGGTTGATTTAATTCAATTACTAAGCAAGGGGAAAACATCTAATTTACTCATATCTAAAACAAAGAAGTCTCAACTTAGGAAGTAGCCTTACCCTGTTTAAAATATTGCAAACATTTTGATGGGTAGGATGAGATCAGTGCATTTGGAAATCATCTAAAAGCAGCAGTTTTGCAGGTCATATGGCTAATGAGGAGCATTAGAAGCATTTCACTTCCCATTGACAGTAACTTCATACCGACCAAAGCCAGTATGTGGGGAAAACTTTCATGCATGATATCAACCTGTAGCCTGGGGCTGGGTGGAGTAAGCCTGGGGCAAATGCTGTCTTGTGTGACCTTACCTTTTTAGCTAAAATGGGGCCTAGGATAGATAATTTCTACAATCACTTCCCGGTCTAAAACACATTGTCTTTTTTATTTTTACCATTCAGTTAATAATGTACCAGTGTCTTTATTCATATATTTAAAGCAAAAAATTTTTAAATGTAGAAACTTCCTTTCTGACACAAGGAGTAGAAATACAGCTACTTTGCAAAAACTTTGAGTATTAAAAATAGCTTGCCCTCTTTTGCATGCATGTGCATGCATGCATGCATTCGTGCACGTGTGCGTACACACACACACACACACACACACATCAAAGTTTTACAAGCCAGAGGAGATGTGTTGTGATGAAAAAATTGACAATTCTTAAGCCAAAATATAATATCATTTCAGTTCATTATTAGGCATGAAAACACATTTCTCAGAATTCAGAGTCATGAGAGGTATTAGAAATGTCAAGTGAGAAATGACAGCGTAAAATGCAGATTGATTTAGGTTTTCAAAATTAATTAGCAGTTTGACGCCATGAGAGCTATTTGTGTGATGTTTTCACTCTTTGCTAAAATTGATTAGCACTTTTTGAAGAAGGTATAGTGAATTGCTATGCTAATCAAGGCAAATTAAATCATGAAATGACTTGATTACCAAACCCTTTGCATGCTTAGCAATGCTTCATAAAACGGGTTTGGAAAAGAGACTTCTATCAGAGCAGCAGATAAAATTCACTCTTTTCCTTTCTTTTCTTTTGATTTTGGCATTTGTGGTGGTGGAGAAAAATCATTCATGGTTTTCACCTTTATGATTTCTCAGTCTTTCAAAAAAAAAGCTATCCTTTGTGAAGTTGCAAATGTCTATACTACTCTATATTGAAAAAACAAATTGATATTTACATTTTACCACTTTGGAATTCAATTACTTTCATTTGTAAATGGTTTTAAGTGTAACTGTCTTCCTGGGGCAGCAATATCATTTGTGGGTTACAATTTGGAATGTCAAGGTATAGCTTCCCCATCAGATTAGTGTCTTGGCATGTCAAAAAGGCTCATGATTTTTTGTCATTGGTCTGGACATAATTTTGTGTTAGAAAGAGTGTAAGTATGTTATTTCTCCCATGTATGTCCCTCATCTCATTCTCTAGTACCATGTTCTTAGGATATTTTGAACAGTTAATGGATATTTAAAGTAAATATCCAACTTAAATCAATTCCATACAACTAAGTAATTGTAACAGTATTGGATCTAGTTCTGTCAACAATTCAAATCAAGCTAATAATAATAATAATAATAATAATAATAATAATAAAACTACTTTGTATAGGCATAAAGTTCATCTTAGGCCTCACATAATTTTCAGACTGTTGTAGGACTAGCTGCATAAGTATCAATTATTTGTTAGTAAGACTTCTCAGACTTAACTTTCCTTTCATTTCCTGGAGAATTTGGATTCATTTAGATTGGGGTGGAAATTATAAATCTGTACCATCAATGAACTTCATGCATCTGGCTGATTTGACACCAACTTTGAGAACTAGCAACTGAGTCCAATCTCCTCATTTAACTGATAAACTAAAGCCCAAAGAGATAAAGTACAATGCATAGGGAAGGTTGATGGTAGGTCATTATAAAAAACCCTAGATGTAGAGGAAGTCATTAAAGAAGACTTTATGGAAAAAGTGACACTTAAAGATGGACCTTGAAAGTTGAATCAATGTTGTGATATATCTGTGAATTTAAGGACGAATAGTGGTGAGAAAGGAAACTTAAAACCCAGAGCACAATGGAAGGTCAATATGACAATATTTATTATACTCAGGGAATAAAATTCAGGGAATGGTGACTTCTTGGTAGACTTGAAGCAGCCAGAAATAAGGTACAGACAGAAGTGAGTGTGGAATGAAAGGTGACATTGAGAAAGTGAGCCAGGGCAAATGACAAAAGATTGAAATACCATGGTAAGAAGGTCAGATTTTAAACCTTTCCAGAGTTATATGGATTTGCATTTTAAACCATGATTATGAAATAAAATGATTTACTCTTTGTTAAAGATATTTGAAATCTTAGAGAAGATATGGGAAAATTAGTTTTGGATAAAGATTTTCTGACAATATCCTAATGGACATCAAAACTTGAATCTGATCTTCCAGGTAAAAATTACCTGGATGCCACACAGAATCAAGTTGTGATGTGTTATAAGGAAATTATGCAAAATTATATGAAGAGTTTTTTTAATTACCCTTATCTTCCAACATTTGGACCAGGCTAGAGGTCGTCAGGATTGGACATGAAAAAATAATGCAAATGACCAGAAACGGGAATTTCTGGCCATTGTATGTGCATGTTTAACTAACTTCCTATTTGCCAAAATAATTGAGATGAAAAAACATTCTTTTTAACTTTTTGGTCTCTTTGTGCTCTAAAATTTTATAAGCATACGTATTTTAATTAGTTGTATAATGTAAAAAGTGCATGGCATTTCAAATTTGGGCTGGATGTTTTATTTTACATTTTGATACTTTAAAGCTGTAGGTATGTCAGTTTTGATTACAAAGCTGAAGAAGAGATTTTCTATTACCCAATATTAACTTTCTCTGGAGATAATTATATTACAGAATCAAGCACTTGTGTCAAAGTGAGATAGCTTGAGTTCAAGTCTACTCTGACAATCATGATAGACCTTGATTAAGTCACTTTACCACCCTGAGCCTTTGCTTTCTTATCCATTAAATGAGAACAGTAATCTCTGCTCATCATCCTGGTTTGTTGGGATCAATTTAGATAAATACATATTCTAAGCCACTGCTTCTATTAAAATGACTATTAACTAGCTAAATAGTTTCAACTCAACCTTGCCAAGTAACTACATCTGCCATTATGGAGCAAATGTGATATGCTAACAATTTGAGAATCAGAGGAGTTACTTGTAACTTGCTTGATTCGCACAGTTATTGGAGGCGTTCCATGAGAACACAATAAGATACTGAATAGGAGACTTTATCCACAGAAGAAGAGAAATAGGGTTTCCAAAGCTCTTACACCCATGGATGGATCTATACCTGCTAGTGAGGCATCAACATGTCTCTCGCTGTTTCTGAGTTCTTCACAGTTGAAGCCCCAGTAAAAGTAACTCTGGATAAGAGGCCTGAGATATATTTCTCTTTGATCTTTTTCAATATCACCTTTTCTTCCAGGCACAAGTCAATCCACCATCACCTTTATTAGATTGCAACATAACTTGGAGAGCAAATCCTGATTTTGCTATTGAAAAATGTGAATTAGTCTTTGTGGGCAAAGGTTTTTCAAGTCTTTTGGGTAGATCCCCAGAAGGGGGATTGCTGGGTCAAATGGTAGCTCCATTCCCAATTTTCTTAGGAACCTCCACACTGCTTTCCACAGATGCACTGTAGAATTGTATGCCTGAAACCTATGTAATCCTTGCTAACAGATGTCACCCCAATAAGTCTAACAATAAAAATGAATTAAAAAAAAGAAAAATGTGAATTAAAAGTATGGTTTTCATTGGGCAAATCATCTTTCTTTTCTGAGATTCACTTTCTTAAATGTAAAATGGAAGTCCCATATTTCAAATAATAATTAGGAGAAAAATATCATAATATGTGACACAATACTTTACAGAGAATAAAACTTTATTAATTTGGGATTCTACTGTAATACTTAATTGATAGAATCTCTGTTGTTTCAGATATTGCTCTAGGTGATCTGTGTTATGATTTATAATATTCCAAGATAAAAAAATAACTTACACTTTTCATCAGTCAGGGAAACCAAAAGAAAAAGGCAAAATTTTTCTGTGTAATTTAAATGTATGGATTTAATATCTGGGATTGGTTACATAAGTGTTGGAAGTCCTGAGATACCAAAAAGGGGATGAAGTTATGACCAGAGGTGAGCAATAGCAGTGAGACAGCTGCTATAATCCCTAATGCTGGAATGACAAAGGAAAAGATGATGTTTCTGTGGCCTGGGAGCTGAAATCACACAGCAGAAGCAAAATCACAGTGAGTTTACCCTGTGAGAACTGCAACAAAAGAGGAGGTCCAGCTGTAGCTAAAGCAAAGTACTTCTCTTTACACAAGCCTAGCTGCACACCAGCTGATCAATAAGCATGAGAAGTGTAGATTGAGTCAGCCCTTTTGTAATATGAGTAAAGCAAAGAAAGGGAGAGGGAGGTTTCTGAGAAATTTCAGGCTACAGACTTACATATAGTATGTCTTATTGGGGGTTTGAGCAGGTCAGCTTGCCACTTGGGCCTCACAGATTTTACACAGTTAATTCTTGCAGCAAAGTATTCTTTCTGTTATGGATTTCTTCATTTCCAATAAAGACAAGATGAAGAAAAAGGTGATGATGATGATGACATTTGTCAATTATTAAGCCTATTATCATTCTGGGTATGTTTTTTATGTTGATTTTATAATGTATTATCCCCATTTTACAGGAAGAATAAGATTAGAAAAATTAAGTAACTTGCTCAATGTCAGCTAGTAAAAAGCACAGTTGAACTGGAACCTTGGTCCCTTGTACCAAAGCCTTGGCTCTTTAGTATACATATCCTGGGATCTCTGTTGCCTTACACTTTGCAGGTCCCTAATTGGTCTACTCAAAGGTCTACTCCTTCAAAAATTATACCTTCAGGCATGATTATCACCTCTTCATCTGCCAGACCGTTTTGCTTTTTGAAATGAGCATAGAAAACATCTCTCAAATTTTAGAAGCTTTGATTTAAAATGATATACTTTAGATATTTATAGATTTTTTAAATTTTAAATGTTTTACATAATCTTTCATTTCCATAATTATTTTATAGAAAATATGACTTTAGTAATCTTGTGTTCAGAAAATATTAATAAATTATTGTCATTACAAAAAGTAAATACATCTTCCTAGAATTTGACCTAGATTGTAATGACAGTCACTTTCACCAAGTATGTAAGCTATGTGAACTATAGATTGTCTAACCCTGGTGTCCTTCAATTCACTCTAGAATAGAGTTGAGCTCTTTTCTCAAAGGCATCACACTTTAACTGTTCAACCATGCAAATTGCTCTTCAGTTTAGTTTCATAAGACATTGGGAAATGTTATGCAAATTAAGCACACTTTATTGACTTTTACTAAGCTCCACTCTTTTGTTTTTCCTCTCTTTAATAACTACTACTCAATAACCCCGAATAATCATATCAGTAAACTTATTTTGATCACTTCACTCTGCTGAGAGGAAAATACTTGACTAATAGTAGTAATTAGTTTGGTCAAAATGAAGTGTGACATCTAAGGGTATTTTCCCCACAATTCTACCCAGTGTGTAGTTTTACTTCATGGCTAATCAGGTCGTATTCCATGACAGCTCAGCTTCAGTTACAGGTCATATCTGTTTATCCTCTTGGAATTTTTTTTTATTGACTCAAAGTTCAACTACAGGTAAGTTGAGTATTTGCCAGCTTCCTATCTTTACTCTGATGACTTAACCAATTAGTGGTTTTCCTAAAAAAAATCTCAATTTCAACTGACCCAGTCATAATGGGCAGGATAAATTAGAGGTTGATTATTTATTTATAAAATAATAATTTGCTTAATAGAATGGTTTCCTTCAGAATTTCTTTTACTTCTTTTAAATATAGAGTATTTGAAAGGTAAATTCCAGTCTATGGGAATAGACTGATGAACTAAATTAACAAGTTCTATGTTTTCTTGAAGTTCATATTCTAGGGGGGAAACCACCATAATCAAATAAATAAACACACATATATCATGTTTTCAAGTCATGATAAGGACTTTAAAGAAAAGTTAAGAGTTATAAAGGTACAAGATATAAGGAACTATAATAGTTGGAATGGGAATTCTGAGGTTGTGAACTTGGAGCAGAGAAATGAATGGATTTAGGCAGCAGCAGCTGTGCACAGATCTGGAGCAAGAGATGGGAGAAAGCCAGTGTTAGGCCCTGACTCAGGACCATAGGCTGCAAAGGAAAGGCAGTGCAGCTATGCCACATCTTAGAAAATACTGCCTAGTAAAAATCAATAGGGAGAGGGAGGGCAAGATGGCGACTGGAAAGGAGGTCCCTAAAGCCTCTCCCAGAAAACACAATTGAACAGCAATCCAGGAGCCGAGAAAGAGGACCCTGAGTGACACAACGGCAGCTGAGAAATCCATGCATTGCAAGTAAACACCTGAAGGTTGGAGAGAAGGGGGCGAGTGGGAGAGAGGGGAGAGAGCAGAGATGGATCACAACAGTACCCGATCACTGCTGACTATCCAGGAGCAGCATAGTGCATGGGAGGGGGAAGGCCCAGAGGCAACAGGAGTAAAAGCCAGCAAAGTGGCAGAAGTGGGAGACCGTGGGGGAGCTGGATGTTAGAGCAGCATGTTTGGGACAAAGCTTGGGAGCCATGCTCTGAAACTTGAGTAACAAGAGGGATGAATGAGGACTTTGGACAACTGCAGGCTGAGGTGGGTCCCCAGAGACAACACCTCAGCTCCTGGCACCCTCGCGACCCACAGCAAAAGAGCACATGGCTCCTACACAGGACTACACTGAGTAGGCAAGCTGGCTGCCTCCATACTGTCTGAGGGCAGGCCCACAGCTTTGGACTTGTGGTGCTTGCCTGCATGTGCACCCCTGGGGCCTGCAAGCAGTGTGAGCCTGCAGATTCTGCCCCCCAATGGCTGGTTGCTGGAGCAGGCCTGGGAAGAAAGGCAGATTTGATAGCATTTGTTCCAGGCAGCAAGAGCAGCCTCGGCCCACATCACCCAGCTTCCGTAGCATAGGGTAGGAGATGGAGCTGCCCCAGAGTGCTTTTTGTTGGCCTCTCCCCTCTCCTACAGGCTCCACAACCAACTAACTAACTGCAGGAAGCAGAGGGACCCTGGATAGATGCACACCACCTCCAAATGTGGCAGGAGACCAGAAATAAAAAATAAACAACCCACCTCTCTCCCAAAACTTGAGCCCCAGAGCCACCCAGCATCTGCCCTACAGCAAGACACCACAAAAGTACTAATCAGAGCTCCTGGGCTACGCTGAGCATAATGCCCTCACGTCAAAGAGGAAGAACCCAGCAGACAATGAATTCCTTAAAAACTAAAACTGCTCAGAAAGAACATGAAATTTATCAAGAAGACACCTTATTAGACCTAGAAATTTCTGAACTGAGTGACAGAGAATTTAAAGTAACCATTCTAAAGGCTGTGAGAGAAATGAAAAGATACAGGCAGAGCACCATGGCTGACATAAATAACATAAAAAAGGAATTCCATGAACAAAAGGAACAATTTAACAAAGAAATTCAAAACCTAAGGAAGATGGAGATGGAAATGCAAGAGATAAATAAACAATAAAAGAAGTGTGAAATGAAATAACTGTGATAGGAAACAGGGTCAACCAGATGGAGGAAAGAATTAGTGATATTGAAGATCAGAACATGGAAACTGCTCAGAAAGAGAAAGAAAGGGAATACAGAATCAAAAGGATTGAAAGAACGCTGCAAGAACTATCTGACTCCATGAGACAAAACAACATCAGGATAACAGGACTAGAAGAAGGAGCAGAGCATTCTATAGAGAGCATACTCAAACAAATAGTAAATGAGAATTTTCCAAACCTATGGAAAGATCTGGAACCCCAAGTTCAAGAAGAAAACAAGTCCCCTAGGTACCTGGACCCTAGCACATCTTCTTCAAGACACATGGTACTAAAGATGTCCAACACTAAAGAAAAAGAGACAATTCTCAAGGAAGCCTGGGAAAAAAGAACTATAACCTTTAGAGGAAAACCCATCAGGCTGGCATCAAACTTTTCAGCAGAAATTCTACAAGCCAGGAGGGAGTGGAATCCAATATTCAAAACTTTAAGAGAGAGAAACTTCCAGCCAAGAATAAATTATCCAGCAAAATTATCGCCCAGACATGAAGGAGGAATAAAGACCTTTTCAGACAGAGAAGCTGAGGGAATTCTGAAGCACAAGGATGCTTCAAGAAAGGCTAAAGGAGGCTCTTTGACCTAAAACAAAACATCAGCAAAAATGGAATAAAGTTGGGGCAACAAGAAAGAAATAAAAATAAAACAAAAACAAACAAACAAATAAGTAATGGCCATAGGAAATCCTCACATATCAATCATCACTCTAAATGTTAATGGACTGAACTCACCAATAAAAAGACACAGAGTAGCAGACTGGATTAAAAAACATAACCCATCCATATGTTGTCTCCAAGAGACACACCTCAGCCAAAATGACAAGCACAGACTCAGAGTGAAAGGATGGGAAACAACACTCCAAGCAAATGGTAATCAGAGAAAAGCAGGAGTTGCCATACTGATATCTAATGAAATAAACTTCAGGTTAAAAAAGATAGTAAAAGACAAAGATGAATATTACATAATGATAATAGGCACAATACCACAAGAAGAGTTGACACTAATTAATATATATGCTCCCAAACAGGAAACACAAAATATACAAAGAAACTCCTAAAAGATTTGAAAGGAGAAACTGATAAATGCACAATCATTGTGTGAGACTTAAACATCCCACTAACAGCCATGAACAGATCATCCAAACAGAAAATAAATAAGAAAATATCAGGTCTAAACAACACATTAGAGCAATTGGACATAATTGACATGTACAGGACACTTCATCCAGCAAAAGAGACTATACCTTCTTTGCTAGTGCACATGGAACATGCTCAAGAATAGACCATATGCTGGGACATAAAAGCAGCCTGAGAAAATTCAAGAATATTGAAATCATACCAAGTGTATTCTCAGACTACAAAGCTTTGAAATTGGAGATCAACTGTAAAAGGAAAGCAGTAAAAAACACATGTAAATTGATACAGTCACTATGGAGAACAGTAAAACTAGAGCTACGAGGTAGGCTGTCCTTACGTAACATTTTAAATGAGACAGTATTGTTTTTTTATATTTCCAGATCATTGTCAACTTAATATAAATTTGAATTTTGTCCCTTTTAAAATTTTTTGTAAAAAACTGAATATAGTTTGTTTATTTATCGAAGGCTTTATGTTAATCTGTGTGCAGTAAAACTACTAGTGTGATGAGAAAGGAAGTTCCATTTACTTTATCCAGTCAGGTCCAGGCTCCTTAAGTTAGCCACAATCAGACCCTGCCCTCTTGCTTGTCTGCAGCAGCAGGGAATTCAAGAGGCTATCACTAAGCCTCATTCAGTGTACGGGAGCCAGGAGGGTCTCGATGCACTCAAACTACTGAATGTGCTAACTTGGCTGTTTGCTTCCATCAGGTTAGGAATATGGGATGCAGTGACTGTGAGTCTTACTGTTATTTCAACCATCATTCTGTCCATAAAGATTTTTTTTCTGCCCCACATTCAGTTTGATTCAGACTTTTCAGACTCATATTTCAGTTCAACAGGTTATTAATAGCTTTTTTAAAATTTTATTACAGCAAAACTCTCCGGGAGAACATTAGCATATATCAGTTTGTGATAGCGATCAAGGTGTTAATTCCTTTCGTTTTTTTCTTTTTGGTGTATGTTTATGACTTTTTACATTCTGGCCACTACAGTCTTGCATTAGAGTGTTCAGTGGGTATGCCATACAGAACTTTTTACTGCTTATGTAATATTTTGTAAGTATTTTATTGATATATATATATTATTTATGAGTATTTTTGGTGTTATATATACAATAAATTAGTGTTATTTAAAAAAACAAAAAAAACACATGTACATGGAGATTAAACAACATCTTATTAAAAAATGACTGGATAAAAGAACAAATAAAAGATGGGATTAAAAAATATATAGAAACTAATGACAATGAAAATACAAGATGTCAGAATTATTGGGACACAGTGAAAGCGGTGATAAGAGGGAAATTTATATCACTACAGGCCTATCTTAAGAAACAAGAAAAATCACAAGTAAACAGTTCAGCATCCCATCTTAATGACCTAGAAAAAGAAGAGCAGACAAAAACCAAAGTCAGCAGAAGGAAAGCAATAATAAAAATGAAAGCAGAGCTAAACCAATTAGAGAACAGAAGGACAATAGAAAAAAATTAATATTATGAAGAGCTGGTTCTTTGAGAATGTCAACAAAAATTGACAAATCCCTGGCTAGTCTAATCAAAGGATGAAAGGAAAGGACACAAATATCCAAAATTAGAAATGAAAGGGGAAAAATTACCACTGATACCACAGAAATACAAAGGATTATAAGAAAATGTTATGAAGGATGTTATGCCACTAAATTTAACAACCTAGAAGAAATGGACAAGTTTCTAGAAACTTATAGCTTACCCAGACTGAACCAAGAACTGAATAATCTAAATAGACCTATCAATAGCAAAGAGATTGGAATGACTGTCCATAATCTCCCTAAAGGCAAAAGCCCTGGACCAGATGGTCTCACCAATGAGTTCTACCAAACATTCAAAGAATTAATGCCTGTCTTCCTCAGACTCTTCCAAAAAATTGAAGAGGAAGCAATACTTCCTAACTCATTCTATGAGGCCAACATTACCCTCATACCAAAGCCTGGTAAAGACAACACAAAAAATGAAAACTGTAGACCAGTATCTCTGATGAACACAGATGCAAAAATTCTAAACAAAATATTAGCAAATAGAATACAACAATGCATTAAAAAATCATACCTCATGATCCAGTGGGATTCATCCTGGGAGCACAAATGTGGATCAACACACAAAAATCACATAAACAAAATAAAAGATAAAGACCATATAATCATAACAATTGATGCAGAAAAAGTTTTCGATAAGATACAATGTCCATTTTTGATCAATACACTAAATAAAATAGGTATGAAGGAAAGTATCTCAACACAATAAAGGCCACATATGACAAATCCTTGGCTAACATCATACTGAATGAGGAAAAGCTGAAGCCTATTCCCCTAAAATCAGGAACAAGACAGGGATGCCCCCTGTCACCACTGCCATTTAATATAGTACTGGAAGTTCTAGCCACAGTCATCAGGCAAGAGAAAGGAATAAAAATATCCAAATTGGGAAAGAACAGGTCAAATTGTTACTATTTGCAGGTGACATGACCCTTTATATAAAAATTCCAAGAGTCTACCAGGAAACTATTAGAAACAATAAATGAATACAGTAAAGTCAAAGGACACGAAATCAATGTACAAAAATCAATGGCATTCCTATATACAAACAACAAATCCTCAGAAAAAGCAATGAGGGAGTCAATTCCTTTTGCTATCGTAACAAAAAGAATGAAATACCTGAGAATTAACTTAACAAAGAACATGACAGGTTTATACATGGAATATTGTAAGATACTTTTGAAAGAAATTGAAACAGACATTAAGAGATGGAAAAATATCCCTTTTTAATAAATAGGAAGATTTAACATTGTTAAAATGGCCATTCTGCCCAAAGCAGTATACAGATTTAATGCAATACCCATCAAAATCTCACAATCATACTTTCATGAAATAGACAAAAGAATTATCAGGTTTATATGGAACCATAAAATACCTCGAATTGCCAAAGCAATACTACATAAAAAGAATAAGACTGGTGACATTATACTCCCTGACTTCACTGTATATTACCAAGTATCAATAGTCAAAATATCTTGATATTGGCAGAGAAACAGAAATATAGACCAATGGGACAGAACTGAAATCCCAGAAATAAACCCAAAAATTTATGGACAAATAATTTTTGATAAAGGAGCAAAAAACATATAATGGGGAAAAGACAGCCTCTTTAGTAGGTGGTGTTGGGAAACTGGAAAAACATATGCAAAAGAATGAACCTGAGCTGTGAACTCTCTCCATATGCAGAAATTAACTCAAAATTGCTTAAAGACCTTCATATCAAACCTGCAACAATAAACTATATAGAAGAAAACATTGGTACTAAACTTATAGACCTTGGACTCCAGGAAGACTTCATGAACCTGACCTCAAAGGCAAGGGAAGTAAAAGCAAAAATAAATGAATGGGACTATATCAAACTAAAAAGCTTCTGCACAGCAAAAGAAACTATCAGCAAAGCAAACAGACAGCCAATGAATGGGAGAAAATATTTGCAAATAACACATCAGATAAGGGTCTAATATCTAAAATATATAAAGAACTAATAAAATTTAACAAAAAAACAAACAACCCAATTAAAAAGTGGGCAGAAGAACTAAATAGACACTTCTCCCACCAAGAAATACAAATGGCCAGCAGACATATGAAAAAATGCTCATCCTCATTAGCTATCAGGGAAATGCAAATCAAAACCACAATGAGATACCACCTCACACCTGTGAGAAAGGCTATTATCAACAAGACAAGGAAAAACAAGTGCTGGAGAGGATGTGGAGAAAAAGGAACTCTTGCACACTGCTGTTGGGAATGCAAATTGGTACAACCACTGTGGAAGACGGTGTGGAAGTTCTTCAGAAAACTGGGAATGGAGTTACCATATGACTTAGCAATCCCCCTTCTGGGAATCTACCCGAAAAACTTGAAAACCTTTGTCCCCAAAGTCTTAAGTACCCCAAATTCATTGCAGCGCTGTTCACAGTGGCCAAAACATGGAAACAACCAAAGTGCCCTGCGACAGATGACTGGATAAAGAAGCAGTGGTACATATACACAATGGAATATTACTTAGCTATAAGAAAAGATGAAAGATTGCCATTTGCAACACAGGAAAACCCAAAAACTGTATGACTTCACTCATATGCAAAATATAAAACTGAAAGCAACAAAGAAAAAAGAAATGAACAAAGAAACAAATAACCCAAGGACACACTCAATAGTTTAATGTTTTTGGGGGGGACAAGTGGGTTAGGGAGGGGTAAAAGGGGAGGGGGCGGGAGAGGAGGGAGGGGAAGCTAAATATATGGTGATGAAAAGAGAAGTCACATTAAGTGGTGAACCTATTATACAACAAGTTGACAATGCACTGTAGAATTGTATGTCTGAAACCTATGTAATCCTTGCTAAGAGATGTCACCCCAATAAGCCTAATAATAAAAATAAATTTAAAAAATATCAACAGGAAGTGAAACAGTTACTATATTTTTCTGCATGTAAGATGATACTTTTTTCTAACATTATTAAACCAACAATTGAGTGTCATCTTACATGTGGGAGTAACTGATTGATATGAATTTGTTAATGTTTGGTTAGAAAAGTAGGGGTCTTCTCATGGAAGCATCTTACACATGGAAAAATATGGTAATCACTGAGGAAATAAAATAAGTACGACAAACTTAATTAGATTTAAAAAATTGTAAGCCCAGATACTCTAGGACTCTAGCGGTCTAAGTGGAAATGAAGAGATTAATGGAGTGAACTAATTTGTCAGTAAATAATAATTCTATATTAAAATAAATTTAGAACTTCACTTGGGAAGAAAGGAGTAATTCAAAGTGATTTTGTACAAGTGACAACTATCATTATCTGTTGGTGTTGAGCTGAGTTGGTGCTTGTATTTTTGCCTTTAGTCATGAAAACGCATATCTACATACAATTTTTTACTTGTTTATTTATTCATTCATTTGGTTGAAGTTTAGAGTTTATAGGTGACAAACTCTTGAACAAGAGGTTGGAGTTTTAAGTGACATCCTTGAGGTAATCACCATTACAAAAACAAATAGACAAACAATAACAAAATGAATACAGTAAGTCCATGTCATATTACCCATGTGCAATAACCACAAACTAACCATAGGAATTGCTTATGGTTTTATTTTTTAAGGGAAATGTATTAATAATTTGTCTAACAGAAGATACAGTGGGAAGATCACCTGCTAGGCAACACAGCCCCTGGACTTTTAGCTCATGCACTAATCCACCTGAATGATGAAATAAGTTGCTGTCTTTACTATTTTGGTTGCATTATCTGTGTGTAATTTCCATGAAAAGAATATCACTAGTGGTTTCTCATGACTTTCAGGAGAAATCTGAACACTTAATTCCACACAAGTTCTCACACTTTCTTCTATCCTATAGCTCTAATCACACCTCAGAGTCTTTTGTGTCCCCTCACCTGTGCTTCATTCACCTCTGTGCTGTCCTCGATGCTTCCAACTATGTGAAATGACTGTCTCCAGGTTTCTCACACAGCTGTGAGAGACAGAACACTGGACAGGGTTAAGTAGACCTGACTATACTGACCACTTACCTTCAATGAAATCACTGTCTCTAAGTCAGTGTTTTCCTGCCTGGTAGTAAGGGGTTGGAAGGGAGGATAAAATAGCATTCAACATCAAGCTCAGACTCTACCTTCTCCAAAATCCTTAACTGCACATCCTAAAGTGTTATTGTCACTTTCTAGGTCTGATCCATTTATTGTCTTTGAGATTCATTTATTAATCAACACACTGACTTGTTACATATCCAGCTTTGTCAAGTAAACCAAACCTCTCCAGGAAGCACCACCTCTGCGAATGCCTTGTTATTTCTCAGTTATAGGATTTATAGGCATCCTAGACAGAAATCTGGCTTCATCCCATACCACTTCATTTTTCTCACTGTCCATAGGTAAATGATGTTGGTTAGTCTCTGCTAGGACTCCAATCATTTAGGCTCTGGTAAAATAATTTTCCTTGAGGCCAGACTTTGTTAAGGAGAACTGAATGCTCTGAGCATATTTCAGAAGAGTTACTTTTTCCTCCTAATGCTGGAAGCAAAAGATTTGTCTCTGATCTTCAGATCTTCACCCTTAGAACCTGTTACAACTTCTGAAGGTAAAATTCCCAAAATCTAGCCCCCCACTAAGATTGGGACACCAGGAGTGTTTATCTCTCAAACTGGGTTATACCCAGTCTCCAGCAGTCACTTATACTTTAAATTTCCTTCTAGTTGCTAGCTTCTGTAGCTGTGTTTACTCCTGATAAGCTGTGATTCTGTTTCTGTCCCTACAGTTTTTGGGGCGATGGTTTGCCCTGTGACCTCAATTCTCATGAATATAAGAAGAGTTATTTTAAGTTTATTCAACATGTTTATTGTGATTAGACGGGATGTCTAAAAATTTTCCCATGCCAGTATATGTAAGTCTACACTCTCAACCTTGGCTGCATATTCCCATCATCTGGGGAGTTTTAACAAAAGGTGATGCCTAGGTCCACCTAAAGATTCTGATATAAAAGGCCTTGGCTAGGGAATGCCACAGGCATGGGATGTTTAAAAACTCTGGGTTGATGCTAATGTGCAAGCAGTGTTGAGAAGCTCTGTTGTAGAATTACTGACCCCACACCAAGGTAATATCCATTTGTCATATGTAGATTTCTGCTTAACTAAAGATAAAGGATGATCCCTGTTACTGAAAGACCACATTCTTCTCCTGGCTATTATATCTTGTCCCTTCTCAGGGCTGTCTTGGCCCTTTGAATTTACTTTTGTTAGTTCTCAGCTACTCGGGTATCTTAACATATATGCCAAGATGTTTGATTTATGGTTCAGGCTTCAGGTTCTTATACTGCTAGATCTTGCTTCTTAAGTGCTTTGAATAAGGATTTTTTTTTTAATGTGGGTAGTTTCCAGGCTGGGAATCGAACTCAGGTTGCAGCGTTGATAGTGCCAGAGCCTTAGCCACTACACCACCAGGGAACTCCCTGAATAAGGAATCTTATTTGTTAGTTACTTAAGGAAGGATTTGCTTCCTTCTGTGCTGCCTTTTCTATATGGGTTTGCAGCCTTTTGTCTCTTGAGAAGATGTTTTACAAGATAAATTCCTCTTTCATGTATGGAAAAGCAAGATGAGTTCATTCCATGTTGCACTCTAACTGATATGGTTTTGCCATTGCTCAGAAATATAGACCCAAATAATTATTTTAGTAAGAACTGTGAAGTAATATCCTGGAGTTTCAGCCAACACCTCCTGTTCTTCCCAATGAAACTAGCACCAGAAACTTGCAGACAAGGTGCTCATTATATGTGTTGTTTTATTTTTATATGAATGCTTTAGTTATGGAATAGGTCCAGTGATATTTATTATCTCTGGTTATCATTTTTGTAGTGAAGGAAATATTCTATAACTACACTGTCAAATATAATAGCCAGTAGTCAATGTGGCTTTGGGCAATTTAAATGTAACAAGCATAACTAAGAACCCAATTTTTAATTTAGTTCATTATTAATTATTTTAAATTTAAATACTAATATGTGGCTAGTAGTTATTATATTTGACAACAACGGGACAGAAAAATCACTGAAGTAACCCTGTTCCACCATATTTTTTCAGTGATCCAAGACTTTTTTAGTTCTTGTCTCTCTCTCTCTCTCTCTCTCTCTCTCTCTGTGTGTGTGTGTGTGTGTGTGTGTGCGTGTGCGCGTGTGTGTGTGTTGTTTATGGATGCTCTGTTTTTCTTTATAGTTCAAAATTTGGGACTTGGTTACCAAGTGGCTATTTTTGACATTGCTCTGTATTGCTCCCTATTCTTCTAGTTTATATCATGCCAATTTCTTTTTGTGCAGACATAAACATTTCTTTCTCTTATCTCATTCTTATAGCTTCTCTGGGTATAGTAATTGAAAAATAGATGATTTGTTAATATCTATAGTTGTCAAATAGGTTCAAAGAAATACTGAAAATAATTGCCAAAATTTGTTAGCCATTTAGACAACTCTTAACTGACACTGGGTAAAAAATGTATGACAAACTATCTCATTCTATATATTATATAGATGGTGCAGCTTTGAAAAATCAGTTACATATTTAAAAACCACTATTTACTTCTCACATACAACAGAAAAGCATATTATAAAATATGTAGGAGAGATGTAATCAAGATGATAGAGGAGGGGACACTAGCCTTCATCCCCCACAAAAATCTGCAATTAGTGTCTACTCTTAAATGAAATAGCTCTGGAGAACTCTTGAGTCCACTTAAGAAACTCAGCAACACAGTGGAAAAAAAACTTGAGAATAATTGCACAAAAAGGGAAGGAAGTATGGCTATTCTTTGTCTGTATCATCTCATCCTTAAACCGACACTGCTCAGTGCCAAGAGGGGACTCCCTGGCTAGAAAGAGTTCTTATCTGCAGGAAAGAAAGAGGAGTGAGTAGTCAGCTTCCCTAGCATTTCAGGTACCACATGACGAACCCACTTCCATTTTACCCCACTCAGAGACCAAAAAAATTGAAATGTATAGAGACAGCTAGGAACAAGGAAGAACAGCAGAAGCCATCGGGATCAGCCATGCAGCAGGAGTGACCACAGTACCCCATAACCTGTTCCATAGCCAACCTCAGTAACTTTTACTAAAAATCCCAATGGCCAACATAGCTGCTTCAGACACCCTGCAGAATTCCCCAGTTTTCACCTGACAGGTATCTTTATGATCTCAGCCACCTGAATTTCATATGGCTTCCTGCTATCAGCCCTTCCAGAGCCTGGGATCTGTACTGGCAGCCAATCCAAGGCTCTTCAGCTGTGTGCGTGCAGGATGTCAGATTAAATCTCCACCACAACCATGTGTACATTTAGGCCTAGACCCTCCAGCTGTGCACTGACATGCTGTTAGCCTGATGCCCACTGCTGACCACAATTTCCATGTACACATTAGTGGCAGAATTCTGCCTCCTGGAAGTTCATGTCAATGCTAAAGCCCCCATATCTGTTTCTGGGCCAGGATTTGGCCCTATCATCTGTCGCTGACCTGCACCATTAGGCTCACCTATAGTTACCTATCTAACTGTGCAACTGCATGTTCCTACCAGACTCTTGTCACTGGCACCCGCTGCTCTGCACACACCCTTGGAAATACTATACAGCCATAGGAGGGTACAGCAAGAGCAACTGCAGCAGCGTATAGGCTCACACCTCACCCTATCTCCTGTTATTAGCCTGTACCACCAGATTCCCTATGTCTGGACACTGGCATGCTTGAGCCCACTTTTTAACCCCAGCCTTTACTACCATGGTATCACACACTGCACCTGTTCTAAGAATCATCAGCCATGGTATTGCACACTAATAGTAAGGACCTCCACAGCTATCAGTGTGTCTGCAGTTGACTCCTGACTTCACTTCTTGCCCTGGTTCCCATCACTATGTGTGTATTTGAAATTGGCCCCTGCTACCACACAGCTACCTGCAACTGGCCCCTAGAACTAAAGGTGATCACATCATCAGCTCTAGCCACCACCACTGTCTGCCCTTGTATCTTCTGTAGACCCACTGAAGTGCTCCACAAGAACACATAAAAGTTGATGCTGTGGATTCCAGTGTCCTGAACCAGCAAGTCACCATGACTTTTTGACTTGGAGTTGCCACATGTTCCCACATTTGGTTATCAGCAGCACCAGTAAACCAAGGGTCATAATCTGCTCCAGCATGACATCATCAGCAGGTGAAGTCTTTACTGAAGTCAGTCTACACAGTCTAAAACAGATGGTTGAGTGTTCAGATGAGCAGAGTGTTATGCAAAGCTACAGGGATCATGCAGAATCAGGGAAGCATGACTCACCAGAGGACAGAGTAGACTTCTAGCAATTGATACGAAAGAAATGGAGACACAGAATTTCCCAATAAAAAGATTCAAAATAGTTTTCTTACAATTCTCAGAGACCTAAAAGAAAACAGATAAACATTAAACAGAATCAGGAAAAAAATAAAATAACAAAATAAAATGCTCAACAAAGATAAAAACATAAAAAGTAGCCAAATAGAAATTTTGAAATGGAAGTATACAATGACTGAATTAAATAATTCACTTAAAGGCTTCGATATCAAACTATAGCAAGCCAAAGAAAGAACCAGTGATTGTGAAAGACAGATCATTTAAAATTATCCTGTCAAAGTGAAATGGAAAATTATGGACAATGCTGTTTCTGTAAGCTGTTTAATGTAAATTCTGTAACTTCCATCTACACATTCCTTCTCCCAGGTGACTAAGGTATGCATTTAGCTTTGTAACCCTGCTTACTTGCTGCATTGGCCAGCCCTCATACCAACCCTGTAAGTATCCTAAAAGCCAGTTAGATAGGGACTCAGGCTTTGGAGTCTATAACTCCTCTGATCCTGCCAGCATAATAAAACTAGTTCTCCAACCCTCTGAGTGCCGTTTGACTTCCTGCCACAACATTTTGTCTCCCTGACCAGGAAGCCAACTATGCTGGATCATTGTGCCATCAGCACAGTGATGGAAGCCAATGGGCAGCAGGAGTCCCACTAAGTTGAATGAGGCAGCACTGCCTGGAACTTATGGGGCCTCCTCCCCAGGGGGACCACCATGCCCAGAAGCAACCTGTACTGGCCGGATCCCATGGAGGGATAAACTAACCCCTTCGAGAAGCAAGACTCTGGATAAGGTAAGGTCCCTGGACCAAAGCCCCAGTCAGGCCTGTCTTCAGATAGAAAGGGAGATTGATCACCTCCCAAAGTCTCCACTGTGAGATGCCAGGTAGGAAAAACCCAGGAGCTGGGAGGGATATGTAATAACCTCTGTGTGATTCGATGTGTGACTGTGTAACTGTGTGACTGTGTGATTATGTAACTATATCTATGGCTCCACACAGCAAAAGCTATGGGGTCTGAGTGGGCCCTAACCTGTGGTTTTGTGGTGATGTCATAAGACAAAATGGTGACTTGTCCTCTCAGGAACAGCCAGGCCTGGGGTCTATGCAGTGCACCTTAGCCAAGATGCACCTTAAAGTCTCATAAGGGACACAGCCAGGTAGGCATCTGAAAGGCCTCTTCCAGGGGCTCCCATCCTTTGTTCGTTTTGTGACACTAGACACAGTAAGTAACCTGGGAGAATCACATTAGGTACATGAAGAAATGGGGTCCAGCCAGTTCAACCCAACTGTATTAGATTGTATGCTCAAGAGTTTCAGGAAAGTTTATTCTGGTAACTACGGTGTGAGGAAAATTCCGAACTCTGTGAAATTGACTGGCCTAATTTCCAGGTCAGCTGGACACCAGAAGGGACTTTAGACCTCCCCAAGGTCTTCGCAGTTTATAAAGTGATCACTAGGAGCCCTGGCCACCCTTACCAGTTTTCCTACATAGATTCATGGTTGCAAATAGCACGGACTCTCTCTCCTTGGGTTCAGTTCTATGCAAACAGTAAGGGAAAGTGCAGGGTTTTAATAGCTCAACCCCAAAAGGGGAGAAGATCACTGATGATAATTTATCAGGGAGACCCAAAGGAGGAACCAGCGCCTCTACCATACAACTGCTGCACACCTCCCCAGCACCGATGCTCCCTGAGGACCAGTTGACCTGCCTGTGAGCCCCCCACCATCAGTTTCCTCTCCTCATGAGCCGGAACTTGCCCAGCTGGACCCAGAACCCATCAGAAGGAGACTGCACTCAGCCCAATGTGCAACCATATACCAGATGCCCTTGCTGGAGACCTGGGACCCTGAACAACTGAATGCAGATGGCACCATTCAGTTAGGGCAACCTGTGTTGTATTACCAGTCATTCAGCACCAGGGATCTCCTAAATTAGAAACACCACATGCTATCCTATTCTGAGAAGCTGCAGGCCATTATAGACCTGCTGGAATCAATCTGCCAAAGGCACCAGCCAACCTGGGATGAGTGTCACCAATTACTTCTTACTCTATTCAACACTGAAGAGTGAAGGTGCATCTTGACTGAAACATGAAAATGGCTGCAAGAGCAGGCCCCAGTTGGTACACTTGACGCTGAAGCGTGGGCCTGAAACATGGCACCAGATACCGAAACTCTCTGGGACTTCAACATGGAGGAAGGAAGAAACGTCTTGCAACTATATCAAGAGGCACTTCTCTGTGGGGTCAGGAAGGGAGCCAAGAAGCCCACCAACATGTCAAAGGTACATTCAGTAATTCAGAAATCTGATGAATCTCCTGCTAACTTTTATGAACACCTATGTAAGGTGTTTCAGGTCTACATCCCATTTGATCCCAAGGCTGCTGAGAACCAATGGATGGTCAATGCTGCCTTTGTGGTCCAATCTGCCTTGGATATCCATCACAAGTTCCAGAAGTTAGAGGGATTTGCAGGAATAGATGCTACTCAATTGATGGAAATAGCAAAGAAGGTATATGTTAAACAAGATTAGGAGGCTCGCAAGGAGGTAGATAAGAAGATGTTAGAAAAGATCTCCCTCCTGGTCGTGGTTCTTGGGAACCCTGACCCCGCCACCAAACCGGCTCCTCCTACCGCCCCGGTAAGAGTGAAACTCTCAGGCACCAGCTCTTGAAGCCTGATCAATGTGCCTATTGCAAGGAAATAGAGCATTGGAAGAATGAATGCCTCAACTAGAAGGCTACACCCAGCCTGACCAGCTGCACAGTCCTCATGACCAGAAGGAAATACTGCCCAGACCCCCCTGTCCATGACCTGATTGGACTAGCTGGAGCTGAATCAGAATAATCCATGGATGAAATCTCCTCCAGCTGGCCCGACCTCACTGACATTCCTCTCCCCGTGCCTGACAGGACAGGAGCATCTTCACAGAGAGGAGCAGCTTCATCCAGAACAGGGAATGAAAGGTCAGTAATGCAATAACTACCCAAGACTGAGTCATCAAGCCGAGGCACTGTTACAAGGATGGTCAGCCCAGAAGGCTGAACTATGGGCCCTAATTCAGGCACTCAGATATGTGGAGAGAAAGAAGGTCATCATCTACACTGACTTCAAATATGCCTTTGCCACTTTACATATGCATGGGGCCATTTACAAAGAAAGATGGCTACTTATAGCTGGAGAAAAGGAGATTAAAAACAAATAAGAAATTCTCCAGCTACTTGAAGTTGTTTGGCAATGGAAAGAAATAGCAGTCATGTACTGCAAAGGACACCAAAGTGGGACTGACTCAATCAGTCAGAGGAACTGCCTGAAGCTGCTATCCAGATCAGGAGAGCTCCAAATCCAGACCCACCTTCCAAGGTACTTTTAGCACCAAATCTACTGGAAAATCCCAGGTACACTCCAGGGAAGACTGATGGGCATAGGTTGAGGGGAGCACCCAGACTAATGAGGGCTAGTGGCAACTACTGGACCAGAGACTTTTCATCCCCAGGGAATTAGCTTATCACATGATCAAACATTACCATGACCTGACTCATTGGGGAAAGACGACTTTCAAAAGGGGACTTACCAGATATTAATTACTACAGTGCCAGGCTCCTGGCTCTCTGTGCCCAGATTAGCACTAAGTGAACTACTTGTGCTAAAAACAATGTGGGACAGGGTCCTAAACAGGTCCCAGGAATTCAGATCACTAGGATGGCCCCCTTCGAAGACATAAATATCAACTTTACTGAGGTAAAGCCATGTCCGGCACATAAATATCTACTTGCTTTAGTCTGCATGTACTCAAAATGGTTCAAGGCCTTTCCCACTCACATCAAAAAGGCACAAGAGGTTGTAAAGGCCCTGTTAAGAGAAATAATTCCTCGCTATGAACTTCCCCTTTCAATAGGGTTGGATAATGGACCTGCCTTTGTATTCCATGTTGTTCAAACCATAGCAAAAGTGCTGAAGATCAACTGGAGGTTACATACCACTTACAGGTCTCAAAGCTCAGGGAAAGTTGAATGCACGAATCAAAACCTCAAAACCACACTAGCTAAAGTTCTGTCAGGAAACAGGACTGCCATGGGTAGACATACTACTTCTCACCCTAATGCAGGTCTGATGTGCTACTGGACCTCAAGATATTCCCCATTTGAAATTCTATATGAGAGGCCCCCATCTACGTCAATAGGCTTAAGGGTGACCCTCAACAACTAAGGGAACTAAGTCTGTTGGCCCAACTCCACATGTTAGGAAAGATGTTTTATACAATGAGTTGGAATGTTTTAGACCAGGCTCCAATCCCTTTAGGAAACCAGGTCCACCCCCACCAGCTGGGAGATATGGTCTTGGTTTGGAAAAAGGAACCACTACAACCTGCATGGACAGACCTGCACATGGTTATACTGGCTACTCTGACTGCTGTTAAAATTGCAGATGCAGTACCCTGGATCCACTACACTAGAGTTAAAAAGGCTGACGCTGGGGCTCCATCCAAGACCTGGATGGCCCAAGCTGATCTTGCAGGACCATTGCAAATAACACTGCAGAAGGTGTCAGGTGTCCAGCCCAAGATCAAGCAAAGGACTTTCACTGGTGGTAGAACTGTAATGAACTGCCAGCTGCTACTCTTAGCCAGTGCTGGGTTCGTGACCCTGCTCTTTGCTATGGGACTGGTTGGGGTGCCCGTGTACACTAGGACCCTGTATCCTCCCAGCTATTACCCAGTTCATTGAAACCACGGTGAACAGGGCAACCACTGCTCAAGTACTAGCCTTACAGGGATACCAGCCCCTGGCCTACACCAAGTTGAAGATATATGGTGATGCCCCATAAACAGAGTTATAAGGTCATCAAAGGGAGGAGTGAAGTGAAAAATTCAAATTATGATCAAAGCTGTTTCTGTGCTTTTTAATGTTAATTTTGTAAGCTGTTTAATGTAAATTCTGTAAACTCCCACCTCCACATTTTCCTCCCAGGTGCCTAATACATGCATTTAGCATAGCATTGTAACCCTGCTTACTTGCTGCATCTGCCAGCCCTCACCCCAACCCTATAAGTATCCTAAAAGCTTGTTAAGGAGGGGCTCAGACTTTGTAGTAACTCTTCTGAGCCTGCTGGCATAACAAAAATGGTTCTCAGGCCCTCTGAGTGCCATTTGACTTCCTGCTGCAACAAAAGGAACAAAAAGGAAAAAAAAGTAAGGAAAATGTCTATGGGAGATATGATATACTATTAAGGAAAACACTTAATGCAACATTAGAGTCCCAGAAGAAAAAGATGGGGAGAAAAGATAAAAATCTTCTTAAAAAAACAATGGCTTAGAATTTCTCTAGCCTGAGAAAAGATTGGACATCTAAGTTTGTGAAGCTAATAAGTTATCCAAAATTTAAAACCAAAACAATCTTTAACAAGATATTAAATAATAAAACTGCCTAAAATAAAAAACAAACAAACAAAAAAAAACACAAAATGATAATCTTAAAATCAGCAAAAGAAAAAAATATTCATACAAGGGAACTTTTATAAGGTCAGTGACTTTTTCAGCAAGCACCTCGCAGGTCAGGAGAGAATAGGGTGATATATTTAGAGTCCTGAAAGAAATAACTGGTAACCTAGAACACTTGACCCAGCAAAAATGTTTTTAGAAATGAAGGCAAGATAAAGAGTTTCCCTAACAAACAAAAGCTGAGTTTTTTTCTTTAATTACCACTAGACTGGACTTAAAAGAAGTTTTGAAATGAATTCAAGCTAAAATGGGAGATGCTAACTAGTAATTGGAAATATATAAAATTATACACCTTACCCATAAATGTAAGTACACAGTCAGATCAGAATACCCTAATACTACAATATAGTGGAATGTTAACCACTTAACTCTAATATAAAGTTTAAAAGAAAAAGATATTAAAATAGCTATAGCTACAATAATTTTTAATGGCTACACTACAAAAAATGTAAATTGTAACATTAAGAACATAAAATATGGGAAGAGAATAAAAGGGTAAAATTTTGTACATGATCAAAGTTAAGTAGTTACCAGCTTAAAATAGACTGCTTTATTTATAAGTTGTTTTAAGAAAACCTCACAGTAATTATAATGCACAAATCTATAGCAGATACACACAAGATTAAAAAAAAAATCACAATACACTATTTTGAAAAATAATCAATTCACAAAGAAAGACAAGAAGTAACATATAAAAGAACCATAATACAGTCAGAAAACAATTAACAACATGACAATATTTAGTTCATACCTACCCATATTTACTTTAAATATTAGTGAACTAAATTATTTAATCATAAGACATTGAGTAGTGATTAGATAAAAGAGCAAGACCCACCTATATGATGCCTATAAGAGATTCATTTCAACTTCAAACACACATGTAGACTTAAAATAAAGAGATAGAAAAAGATATTCAGTCCAAATGGAAGCCTAAATAGAACAGAAGAAGCTATACCTATATCAGAAAATATAGACTTTAAGAGACAAAGGTATTATATAGTAATAATAATGGTGTCAGTATATCAAAAGAACAAAACAATTATAAACCTATATAACCAAAGTTGCAAAACCTAAATATTAAGCACATACTGGGAGATCCAAAGGAAGAAATAGATGACAGTACAAGATAGTATAGAACTTCAATATCTCACTTTCAACAATGGATAAATCATGTAGACAGAAAAATCAAGAAGGAAACATTGGATGTTAACTACACCTTAGATTACTGGACCTAAGAGACATGTAAAGCATTCATTCCATCCAATGCAACAAAATCCACATTCCTCTCAAGCCCACATAGAATATTCCCCAGGAAAAATCATGTTAGATAACAAAATAAATATATGCAAATTTTAAAAGATTAAAATGTATCAAGTATTTTTTTCTAGTAATAAGGGTATGAAACTAGAAATATATAATGGGAAGAAAACTGTAAGTTTACAAATATATGGAAATTAAACAACATGCTCCCAATCAAGCAATAAGTTAAAGATAAAATCAAAAGGGAAAGAAAAAATATTTTTAAGTAAATTAAAATGGAAGCACAGCATACCAAAGCATTGGATATGCTGCAAAAGCAGTTCTAAAAAGGAAGTTTATAGTAGTAATATCAATATTAAGAAGATAGAAAGATCTCAAATAAACTACTTCACTTTACATTTCAAGAAATCAGTAAAACAATAAAAACTAACCAAAATTTAACAGAAGGTAAGAAATAATAATCATAGCAGATCAATGAATTAGAAAATAAATAAAAATTAGAAATGTTAACAAAATTAAGAGTTACTTTTATTTTTATTGTTAAATTTATTGAAGTGACACTGATTAGTTAAAATTACTTGCGTTCCAGGTGTAGAATTCTATATTACATCTTCTATGAGTTGTATGATGTGTTCATCACTCAGAGTCAGTTCTCTTCCCATCACCAAATTTTTGTGTTCCTGTCCCTTCTCCCTCACCCCCTCACCTCTTACCCTTTGTTTTTCTTCTTTAAAAAAGTAACTCTTTTTTCAACAAGTATAATTAAAAAGAATTACTTTTAAGAAGAAAAACACAAGTACCAAATCTTTAGCTGTATTACCAAAAAATGTTTAGTATTCAAATAAATAAAATTATGAACAAAAGAGGACACATTACAACTGACCCTAAAAAAATACAAAGGAGCATAACAGACTGCTATCAACAATATATGTCAGCAAATTAGAGAACCTAGAAGAAATTAACTTGCTTTTAATTACTGAATCACAAAGACCTAGAAATCCTAAACAGATGAATAAGTAAGGAAATTAAATCAGTAATTAAAACCTCTCTACAAAAAGAAGCCCAGGGAGAGCTGGCTTTTGGGGTGAACTTTACTGAACTTCATAAAGAAAAGAAAGAATTAACATCAATTCTACTCAAACTCTTAAAAAATTGAAGATAAGAGACTACTGTCAAACTTATTTTACAAAACCATCATTGCCCTGAAAACAATGATAGATAAAAATACTATAAGAAAAGAACTACAGGTCAATATCTGTGGTGAATATAAATGCAGATATTCTCAAAAAAAATAATAACAATCTAATTTCAATAGCACAATGTAAGTACCATACACCATAATAAAGTGGAATCTATCTTTGAGATATAAGGACCATTCAAAATACGAGGTCTGACAATTAAGTCAATCAACGTATAAAAGTCAATTGCAGTGGAAAGATTGAGACCAGAGAAGGGATCCCTGAAACCTCCCCTGAAAAATAAAATTACATGGCTAGTGGGGATCCAACACCAGAAACCCTGAGTAGCACAGTGACTGCTGAGAGATCTACACATCACAAGGAAACACCTGAAGGTTAGAGAAAGAAGGGCGAGCAGGAGAGAAGGGAGGTAGGAGAGATGGATGGAGACCTGACCTGACCTTGGCTAACTGAAGTAAGTAGGAAGAAATCAGAGAACATTGGCCAAGGAGCAGCATGATGCCATATGTGAAGAAGGAAGAATGGCAACTAGAGTGGTGGTGAGAGTGGCTGAGACTCTGTGAGACCATGGGCAAGTTGGTCCAAGCAGCAGCATGTTGGATGAGACACAGTCTGGGAGCCACACCCTGGGTGGCTCAGATGCTGAACAAAGTGTCTGAACTGCCTTAAGTAGGAATAGGGCCCCCAGCTGAAGCACCACAGCTTGGGAACTTGCAACTGAGAACAGCTGCCTGCCATGGAAATGCTGAAATGCTGAAAAATGATCCTGGGTAAAATGCAGGCTCAGAAGAAGGGAAAAAGGCTGAGCTGGAAGTACTTGCCCCGAACATCATGAGTGCAGGACTCTACAAGCTTGCATTTCATTGGCTTTCTCCCCTCTCTCCCACCCCACCACCCCCACTTCCCTGACAATCTGCAGGAAGCAGAGTGACCACAGACCACCCTGCCCTCAAGCCTCAGTGGAGATTGAATATACACCTTAACAATCACCCCTAAATCTCTCCCAAAGCTTGCCTCCCAGTACCACCTAGTGTCTGCTCTGCAGGAAGACACTACAGTGATAGTAACTGGGAAGAGAAAGAAGAGACCTCCTTGGAATTTTAAAAGGAAAAACCCTCATTCCCAGAATAAGAAATATTATGAATACCTTAGGACTCAAAGCTGCTCAGAAAAAAGATGAAAAGTCTCCAGAAAATGATCTTATGGATGTAGAAATTTATAAATGAAATGATATAGAAAATAAGGCTGCAGTTCTAAAGACTCAGATAAATGAAAATATATTGGCAGAGCACCCTAGCTGAGCGAATGATCCCAAAAAGAAAATTTGTGAACCAAAAGAATATTTTAACAAAGAAATTGACAATATAAGAATCAGATGGAAATTAGAGAGATAAATAATGCAATAAAAGAAGTGAGAAGTGAAATAAAGGCCATAAGAAACCGGAAAAACAAGATAGAGGAAATAATTAGTGATATTGAAAATTGGAACATAGAAAAGACAGTAAGAAAAAGATAGGGACATCAGAGTCAAAAGGACTGAAAGAATTCTACAGGAACTATCTGACTCCATTATAATAAAACAATATTAGAACAACAGGCTTAGAAAAAAGTGCAGAAAAACTCTACAGAGAGCATACTCAAAGAAATAGTAGCTAAGAACATTCCAAACCTATGGAAAGATCTGAAAGCCCAAATTAAAGAAGATAAAAGTTCCCCCAGCTACCTGGATCCTAGCAGATCTTCTCCAAGACAGAGTATACTGAAGAACTCAAAAAACAAACAAACGAACAAACAAACACAAGAAGAGACAATTCTCAAGGCACTCAGAGGAAAAAAACAAAAACAAAAGATAAACTATAACTTTAAAGGGAAAACTCATCAGGCTATTATCAGACTTCTCAGCAGAAACGCTACAAGCCAGGAGGGAGTGGAATTAGATATTCAAAATATTAAAAGAGAGAAACTTTCAACCAAGAATAAATTATCCAGCAAAATTATCCTTCAGATATTAAGGAGAAATAAAGACCTTCTCAGGCATACAAAAGCTAAAAGAATTCTCCAGCACAAGGCAGGTATTTTATGAAATATTGAAAGAGGCTCTTTGACCTGAAACAAAACATCAGAATAAATGGAATTGAGTTGGTACAACAAAAAAGAAATTAAAAAAAGAAGAAAAAGTAATGGCCACTAGAAATCCTCATATATCAATCATCACTCTAAATGTAAATGAACTCACTGAAAAAAAGACACAGAGTAGCAGACTGAATTAAAAAGCAAAACCCATCCATATGCTTTCTCCAAGAGACAGACCTTAACCATAAGGACAAACACAGACTCGGAGGGAAAGGATGGAAATCAATACTCCAAACAAATGGTATCCAGAAAAAAGCAGGAGTTGCCACACTGATGCTGATGAAAGAAGCTTCAGGTTAAAAAAAAGATAATGAGAGATAAATATGTACATTTCATAGTGATAAAAGGGACAGTAAAACAACAAGACTTGGCACTAATTAATATATATGCCCCTAATCAGAAAGCACCAAAATATACAAAGAAACTACTAACATCTGAAAGGAGAAACTGAAAAAAACACCACCATAGTAGGGTACGTAAACACCTTCTTAACAGCCATGGACAGATCATCCAAAAGAAAAAATAAATAAGGAAATATCAGCTTTAAATGACATATTACAACAATTGGACATAATTGACACTTACAGGACACTTCATCCAACAGAAAAAGAATATACCTATTTTTCTAATGCACCTGGAACATTCTCAGAAATAGGCCATATGCTGGGACACAAAACTAGCCTCAGAAAATTCAAGAGGATTGAAATCATACCAAGTGTATTCTCAGATTACAAAGCTTAGAAATTGGAGTTAAACTGCCAAAAGTAAGCAGAAAAAATTACATACGCATGGAAATTAAACAATATCTTATTTTAAAAAACTGGATCAAAGAACGAATAAAATAAGAAATTAAAGAAATGTATAGAAACTAATGACAATGAAAATACAATGTATCAAAGTTATTAGGACACAGCAGAAGCAGTAATAGGAGAGAAATTTATGTCACTACAGATCTATCTTAAGAAACAAGAAAAATCACAAGTAAACATCCTAAAGTCCCATCTTAAAAAAGTAGAAAAAAAAATAGAACAAAAAGCACTTAAGTCAGCATAATAAAAAATGATAATAATTGGAGCACAGTTAAACAAAATTGAGAATAGAAAGAAAATAGAAAAAAGTAATACAACAAAGAGTTAATTCTTTGAAAAATAAACAAAATTGAAAAACCACTGGCTAGACTAACCAAAGGATAAAAGAAAAAGACACAAATATCTAAAATTACAAACTAAAGGGGAGAATTTATGACTGATACCACACAAATAGAAAAAAAATCTAACAAAATATTATAAAGGGCTTAAGGCTACCAAATATAACAACCTAGAAGACATAGGCAAATTTTTAGAAACATATAGCCTACCTAGACTGAACCAAGAATAACTGGATAACTTAAATAGACCAATCAATAGTAAAGAAATTGAAACAATCATCCAAAACCTTCCCAAAGGCAAAAGCCTTGAACAAGATGGTCTCACCAACAAATTTTACCAAGCATTCAAAGATGAATTAACACCTATTCTCCTCAGAATCTTCCAAAAATTTGAAAATGAGGCAATACTTTCCAACTCATTCTATGCAGCAAACATTACCCAAATACAAAACCCTGGTAAAGACAACACAAAAGAAGGAAACCATAGATTAGTATTTCTGATGAACAGACCTGCAAAAATCTAAACAAAATATTAACAAATAGGATACAATAATGCATCAAAAAGATTACACAACACAATCAAGTGAAATTCATCCCAGGAGCACAAGGATGGGTCAACATATGATAATCAATCAATGTGATACATTAAAAAAAATACAAAAAACATATGAGCATATCAATTGATGCAGAAAGAAGATTTGACAAGATACAACATCCATTTATGATCAAAACACTGAATAAAATGGGTATAGTGAAGGCCACATATGAAAAACCATATATAAAAATCATACTGAATGGCAAAATGTTTAAGCCCATTCCCCTAAAATCAGGAAGAAGACAGGGATGCCCCTGTCAACCACTGCTATTCAAAATAGTACTGGA
>PVJL010013667.1:0-20154 GCA_004026885.1 Lyroderma lyra
AATCAAGAAGTTTAGAAATATATGTAATAGTACAGCCAAGTTTATAGCAGAAAAGCAGAAACAACCCAAACGCCCATCGATAGATGAATGATGATGAAATATGGTATATACACATACAGTGGAAGATTATTCAGCCTTAAAAAGAAAGTTCTGACACATGATCCAGTACGGCTGGAACTGGAGAAGACACTATGCTGAGTGAAATAAGCCAGTCACAAAAATACAAATACTGTATGATTCCACTTATATGAGGTACCTGGAGTAGTCAAGCTCACAGAGAAAGCGCAAACAGAGAGGTAATGCCAGGGACTAGGGGAAGGGTGGGGAGGAGGAGTTTAATGGGTATGAAAAAGTTCTGGAGATTGGTTGCACAGCAATGTAAATATCCTTAACACTACTGTACACTTAAAAATGGTTTAGATGGAAAATTTTGCTATGTGTATTTTATCACAATAAAAAATGAAAAATACATGTGTCTATTACAAATGCAGATGTCTTATCCATTAGTACCCACGAGAGTAACTAATATATACATCTGTTTCTTAGGTGACTGACTTCATTAGATCTGCCCCTCACCCTTTGCGGGGCCCCAAAGGAGAGGAAATATTTTCATGAAGGAAAGGTACAACCAGAAACCATTTCAGCTAGAACCACTATCTGCACAAAGGTTAGCCAGCATAGGTAGAATTTTAGAGAAAGTAGACAATCATATTCAGGGAAAGAAGACTGAGAGGCGTTGAGTCATGGATGAAAAGGGGGCGTGCAGACAAGTGGCTTCTTCAGGGGACCATTGCAGTTGTGTTGGCTGCAGACCCAGTAATCTTAGCACAGGTCTATGAGATCTTACTCAAAACCACTGGGCCAGACACTTGGGGTAATTTGGATTCTTTTTAACTCTAGAAAGGCAATATGGTGCTGATTCTATATATTACAGAACATTCCCAGGAGTCTGGCTCAGCACCGTCTAAACAAATCCATTAATATTCCTATGGCAAAATGTATGAATATTCACTCTAAGTTGGATGATAAAGACTATAAATAGCCTCATGGCAGTTCATGCCAGGTTTTGCTGCCAAATAAGTTTCAAAAAAAAAAATCTTCTGGTTTCCAGAACATTTTGGATTCTAAACTGGCAGAATAGGGATTGTGGACCTGTATGAATTTTGTATCATCTAAAGACTATAAATTAACAAAGACACAAAATGTTGGAAGGGACCAGCACAATGAGTTCCAGCTCATCCAACATTCTGATTTTATAAATACGAAACAAAAATGACTTGCTAAGGTCACCCTGCTGGTCATGGGCAGCGCTGAGATCAGGCTCAGGTCTCCTACCTGCATCCCAGCACACCTAGCAGCAGTTTAGCAGTGCCTCCAACCCGATTGCCACTTGAGTAGTCTGGAATCCATGAAGTCAACCCTCACCTCCTTTCTAGTTCCCTGAATGGGCGACTTCTTGTCGTTGGGAATAGCCCCCCTTATGCTGAGTTTGCTACTTGTTATACCTTGCAATGGGCCAATACAATTTTTCTCTGGAAGAGGTACATACAGAAGGCCTTGTCCTATGGATTCATAGATTTAACTCCAGGTCTTGTATACGTGCTCAGGAAAGGTCTGAGGAATCATTGAATTTATTTGGGTATTCACCACTTATAGACTCATCTAGAGAAAGAGCTATAATTAAAGGGTCACATGTGAGACTGCCACCAAGCATCTTGTTTGGCATTGTAGACTTGGAGCTAAGGGCAAGGAAGGCAAATACGACTTATACTTTTGAATGATGAGCATTGATTGTCATTAAAAAATGGTTTTTCCATCTCTGATACCTAAGCTATGGGACTAGTCTTACCCCAGGCCTCTGGGCAGAACAAAGATACTTTTGTGCCTAGAGTAGTACTTGGCTCATAGTAGATGCACACTTGTCGAAGGGGTGAGTGAATGACAGAATATTAGGGAGGTATTAAGATTCTTTGTCACAAACAACACAACACAACTTAAACTGAATTAAACAAGAATGGGAAATATTACCTGACATAATTGAAAAGTCTGGGAGTAGTCCGCAAAGTCAGGCATGGCTAGGTTGAGACCTGCAAATGATTATTGGGAAGTTGTCTCTTTCCTTCTCCAGATTTGATTTCCTATATGTTGCTTCCTCATTAGGCAGGTTCTCAACAGAGATAAGTCCCACAAAGATGGTCCCAGCACTCTGCACTCATATCCTACCAGCTCAGCAATTCTTATAGAGAAAGATAAATTTTTTTACCGGCAATTCTAACAGAACTCTGAGACTTGGCCTGGGCTAGGTAATGTGCCCATTTCTGAATCAATCACTGTCGCCAAAGTGATATGCTAATTTCATTGGACAGGCCTGAACATGGTTGTCCCCTAGAGCTAGGTATTGAGAAGATAGAGACTTTGGTCCCCGGTCCCCAAAGGGAGGTAGAGGTGATGGTCCCAGAAGGAGAGAGTGTGGGTGCTGAGCAGAGGTAGACAAAAGACATCTCTTACAGGCGTGACTGCTGAACTGTCTTTCCATGGTATGTTAAGAATGCATTAAACCCATGCTAGAAGATAATAGTGCTTGGAAGCAACAGAAATCAATTTGATCATATACTCATAAGAATTGCTTGATAATAGGCTTGAGAAATGAAGATTAACTAGAACCCCAGTAAATCAGCTCACCTACAGTGGAGCTTACTCTATTCCAGATAGCATGCTACACATTCAGTATTCAGTTCACTTAATCATGCTGTGGGTGGGTGGTATTTGTTATCTCCATTTTTACAGATGATGAGGAAATTGACTCTTTGGTTCAGGGGTCTCATAGCCAGTAATTGAAGGAGAAGGTATTTCTACCAACTTATTGCTGACTCCCTAGCTTGGGCATTTCTTCTGCCCATTTGCATTGCTGGGCAGGTCTGGTTTTCTCCATGCTGCTTTCTTCTCAAACAGGCTAAGAAGAAAATGAGAAGGAAGATATGGTTTTCAAACATTGCAGCACATTGGAATCACCTGGGGAGTTTTTAAAATTTCCAACATCCAGGCTACACCCCATACTAATTAAATCAAACTTTGGAGAAGGGACCCAAGCATTAGTAATTTGTAAGTATCCCAATGTGAGTCTTGTGTGCTATCAAGTTTAAGAATACGTGACATTGGTACAGCCACATAATGGAAAATATTAATAGTATGGAGGTTCATCAAAAGGTTAAACATAGATTTACCATATGATCCAGCAATTCCACTTCTGGGTATATACCCAAAAGAATTGAAAGCAGGATCTTGAAGAGTTATTTGAATACACATATTCATAGCAGCATTATTCACAAAAGCCAAAAGGTGGAAACAACTCAAGTGTTCGTTGATGGATGAATGGATAAACAAGATGTAGTGTATACACACAAGGTGAGCCCTCTTAAAAAGGAAGAAAATTCTAACACATGATACAACACGCTTGATCCTTGAGGACATGCTAAGTGAAATAAACCAGTCACAAAAGGACAAATACTGTCTGACTCCACTTAACATGAGGTACCTAGAGTATTTAAATTCATGGAGACAATAAATAGAATGGTGGTTGCCAGGGACTAGGGGGAGGTGGGGATGGAGAGTTGTTTAATGAGCTTAGAGTTTCAGCTCTGTAAGGTGAAAAGCGTCCTAGAGATTGGTTGCACAGCAATGTAAATAGTCGCTTAACACTACTGAACTGCATACTTAAAAATGATTAAGATGATAAATTCATGCTATGTGTACAATTGTCCTCCCGTAGCTTCAGTTTTGCTTTCCATGGTTTTAAGTTACCCACAGTCAAATGCAGTCCAAACATATTAAATGGAAAATTCCAGAAATAAACAATTCCCAAATTCTAAATGGTGCACCATTCTGCGTAGCGTCATGAAATCTTGCACTATCCCGCTCCATCCCACCCAGGATGTGAATCCTTCTTGCCCACTGTCTCCGTGCCTTCTGTGCTCCTAACCTGTTAGTCACTTGGTGGCCTCCTTCGTCACCAGATCGGCTGCGTAAGTACCACAGTGCTTGTGTTCAGGTAACCCTTGCTTTACTTTATAATGGCCTTAAAGCATGAATGATGATGGCAATTCAGATATGTCAAAGAGGAGCTGTAAAGTGCTTTCTTTAAGTGAAAAGGCGTGTAAAGATAGGAAAAAATAGAGCATACGAGTATCCATGGTTCGGTATTATCCTTGGTTTCAGGCATCCACTGGAAGTCCTGGACTGTATCTCCCATTGATAAGGGGGAACCACTGTAGTTTACCACAATTAAATATAAAATAACATAAAAAGAATAAGTGGTATCACATAACATCTTGCTATTCGAAGTGTGACCTGTGGGCCGGCAGCATTGGCATCATCTTAGGAGCTTGTGAAAAATGCAGCGTCTCAGGCCCCCCCAGACCTACTGAATCAATACCTGCACTTTTGAACAAGACCCCCCAGGTGGTCTGTGCACATATTAAATTTTGAGGAGCATTAATTGTGCTGGACTGAATATCAGACCAGGGTTAGGAGACATAGCAGACGCGGTTATTAGGTTGTTTGCCTACCCAGTATCCACCTCCTCTCTTCCTGCTTCTCATAGAACAGAACCCTGCATTCTCTGAGTGGCCACATGCTCAGGAGGCTGACTTCACCCACACCCCACTACCACTGTCCTGGCCAGTGACGGCTTTATAGGTGGGCGTGTTGCCTGGTCCTGGACAATAAAACTAAAGGAAGTTCTGCTGAAGAGATTCTGGGGACGCCTGAGAAGAAACGGCCTCTCCTCTCTTTGGAAGTTTCATGTAGGCATCTTGGGACTATGGGGGCAGCTAGCCTGGTCCTTGATAACACAGAGCCACGGGCAGACAAAATCCTGGGTCGACTTCACCAGTGGGTTTGTACTTATGGGAGATGAGAATGTATTTATTGTTTGACTGTTTGAGTCAGGGTTTCTCGGCCTTGGCACTAAGGATATTGAGGCAGGATAAGTCTTTGGGGGTGGGGGGTTGTTGTGTGCATTATAAGATGTTTAGCAACAACCCTGACCTCCACCCATTAGATGCCAATCACACTTCCCCCTCTCTCAGTTGTGACAACCAAAAGTGTCCCAGACACATTGCCAAATGTGGGAGGGGTCCGTTCGCCCCCAGTTGAGAACCGGTGTGGCAGACAAAGGCATCCTAATGAATGTGAGAACCTCTTTATTCACTTAGTCCTTAGGAAGGTGAAAATTGCTGTTCATGCTGCAGGGTGTTTCAAGGATCAGGGTGAGATCCGGTGTGTGAGAAAAGCAAATACACACACGGTGTTGCTAATCATTACCTGTCTGATGATGCTGGTGCTCTGATAACAATGTTGTAGTTTCCATTTATTCTTGTATGAGGCAGAGAGGTTTAACTTAACAGATGGCCAACGTGGAGAGTGAATGGAATTTTCCCTCAAAAGAGGTGAGGAGCTCTGCCAGCATGCTCAGGCCCTTCCTCCTGCTCAGAAATTCCCAGCTCTGACCTGCCCACCCTGAGCGATGAATTCTGATTCATCATCCCCAAGGTGATGGGTGCTGCAGAGTTCACCTGTTAACATATTTTCACAGATTGAGAGAGATCTTCATATTTAGCTGCTGAAGAGAGAGATTGATGCCCACCATATAATAACGTATTCACAGCTCACACATTCATGTACTTGAGACTCACAGAGTCAGGGAACCCTGGACACCCTCTCTTGCCTTATGTTTCTCTTCTTAGAATCAGCCAACACTTTGAGACCATTTTTCTTCAGAGTCCCCTTAATCCTAAAATCAGTGTCTTTCCATTTAGTTTTATCTGAAATGCCACAAAACATCTGGGTAGGCTGACCAGACGTCCCAATTGATACAGGAAGGAAAACAATGGTACTGTCCCATTTCAAACGGTACGTATGGTCAGCCTACTGACATCTTGAGTTTAGTCCAGTGAGAGTAGGCTGACCACATGGACCATTTGAAATGGGACAGTACTATTGTTTTCTGTCCCATTTAAAGTGGTATATCTGCTCAGCCTAGTTGGAAAAGCTGATTTAAGTGGGGGAGATTGTGTATGTCAGGGGTTGGGGGCATATGGGAAATGTCTGTACATTCTGCCCAATTTTGCTGAGAATCTGAACCTAAAAGTCTAAAATATAAAGTCTGTTTTGAAAAAAAGACAAAGAAAGATGATTTATCTGGCAAAGTTAGAAACCAGGCAACAAATCAGATGACTTAGCAAGAGAAGAGTTTGGGGCCCCGGAAAAACATTGCCCCAGTTCATGGGTCTCTCCTGAGTACCTTGTCTTAAGGACATCAAGCTTGATAAAGGGGAACACTGTGAAGATGCAGCTAGGGGGGAAAAATCAAATTTGGGGTGCTTCCCCACTTCAGAGGTGAAGGAAGATGCCACTAACCTGAGGACCAGGGCAGTGGGCAAGGACAGAGGCCAGCTCAAGGATTCTGAGATGAGTTCGAGCTCAAACTACCAATCCATGGACTTGACTAGAAGGAACCCATTTAATGCTTATGGGAGCTGAATTGCCAAAGAAAGTGGCCAACTGTGGCCTGAGATTGGCCATCCCTTAGGGCAATCCCTGTACTTGTACCCACAGGAAGTGAGATGCTAGAACAGTGACTCTTTGGAAGGTGTCAACTATATGCCCACTCAGATGTTAATGAGGAAGTGGCCGGGGCAGAGACACCCAAACCCGGAACTGAGGGCAGCCATGTTGGCTGACCAAGGAACTTGCTTTACTGCCAGCGCAAGGAATCCTTTTTTTTTTAAATGTCAAAATTTATTAGGAACATACAACCTTTATAGTTAATTCACATAGTAACTATACATATGGGCAATGGCCTCACTAAATTGGATTTTTTTTTAATTTATTTTTATTGTTAGGCTTATTGGGGTGACATCTGTTAGCAAGGATTACATAGGTTTCAGGCATACAATTCCACAGTGCATTGTCAACTTGATGTATAATAAGTTCACCACCTAATGTGACTTCTCTTTCCATCACCTTGTATTTAGCTTCCCCTCCCAACATTGCTTCAATATTGTACGAGGGTGGGCTGTTACATTTTGCCTCCACTGTAATATTTTGGTTACATTAGACATACCTGGATATAACCAGTTCTGTGTAGTCACATGGTCTCTCCCCTCCATCATTCTTGACCTCGCACACACAGGTGCTTACTTGTTTCACCTGGTGCACATTGAAATGATTCTCTCCTTAGATGTTTGGTTCAAACAGTGTGTTATTGAATTCTTAACAGTGGAACAAGTTCCTCCAATTTTTTTGAAATTTTTGAGAAAGAAGGTGAGTACTTCTTAAAGAAGGTCGTTACAGGTGATGAAACTTGAGTTGATCATTATGACCCTGAGAACAAAAGGCAGTCGGTGGAAGGCAGTTTGATGTGCGCTGAGTGAAAAATGTAAGCACCTGTGTGTGCAAGGTCAAGCATGATGGAGAGGAGATACAGGTTATATCCAGATATGTCTAATATAACAAAAAAATATTATAGTGGAGGCAAAATTTATTAGCCTGCCCTCGTATGTACTGTTGTTTCCCATTCTCCCCTTCTCTAAATGAAAAATGCCCCTTATGGAAATGCTCATTGCAGATGTCTGTGTTTTTCCTGGCATTGCTGGCTATGTTGATGGTGGTGAACTTCAAAATTTAATTCATAGGTTACTATTCCATGAGTAGCTACTTCCAGACATGATGAAGAATATAATGGCTCTTCCAGAAAATATGAATTTGAATCTGAATCTAGTAATTGGATCATCATAGGTCTTCACCCTTTGGGGGAGGGGGTAAGTGTATTTTAGCCAAGTGTGTCTATTTCTGATGATTACATAAGAGAAAGAGAGTGTGTGACTGTTGATTCACCAAAAGGATGGACCATAGTGGAATGTTATGGTTACTGCTCTTACCTCCCATCTCATCTTCTCTGGATAATAATCCTGATTTTGTTCAAGTAAAACTATGCTTGAACTCACAGTTTCCATGGCTTAGAGAAAGCCAACTCCACTCCAGGTCTAGGGCTGGGGCATATGGCCAACACTAAGCTCAACCCTGGTGACCCTGTGCAGTCCATTGAGACGAATGCATAAGGTTCTGCTTGGGACTCCTTAGAGACACATTCTCTCTCTTCCCTTTTTTGGGGGGGTTGGGGTGCAATTGTTAGAGAATATGAGTGCTGGAACAGTCATTTCACCAACATGAGGGGAACCAACCGAGAGACTAAAGTAGGAGAAGTTGAAAGAATCAGAGAAATGGAGCTGTGACTTGATTTCCCATATCTACCCTTACCCTTGGGCTTTTGAGTTATATTGTGTCTCTTTAAATATATCATCCAGTTTACAAGTTTCCTGTTACTTAAAACCAAACAACCAACTATTATAGACTTTTTTCCACTTGTGTACCTCTTTTAAACCCATTTCTATAAATTGTATCCCTTGTTTTTAAAACAGCTGCTTTTCAATATTGATACTTTTGTTCAGTTCCTATCATAATGTAAAATAGTGGAAAGGAGGTAATAAGCTAGGAAAGAAAAATTACTACACTCAAAGTACAAACCACAGATTAAATTTTATAATGTTTGTAACAGTTAAATATTGATAATGATGATCAAGTATTTAAATATTAAATAAAAAGACTACTTGAAAAGAATCACAATTAAAGACAATGCACTTACTTTTAATCAGTCAATGACTAAACTGATCAAACAATCTGGCTATAAATGTATTTGTATGTTTGGGGAAGTTCTAGAAACATCACAAATGGATTGTTCTGAGACTGTGTAATGATTGGTAGAAGAGCGGTTTGGAGGAAGGGTTCATAGCCACATCCTCACCGATCATCATTCACTAATGTGATCTAATTTGGAAGTGTCTCCATTAATGGTGGGTGATTCAAACTTAACATTTATTGTCCCATAACTAATGTTTTGTATTTTTTTACTTTGCTTTTTTCACCATTACTGATTTTTTTTCAAGTACTCCTGAATAGCCCAGCCCGTACCCCTGGGGGGTACCATATCGCTGCTTGAGAATTGATGTTATAGAGTGTAACGAATGCAAAAATAAAAGTATAAAAATGTTTTGGGTGCTTAAGAGAGAAGGAAGTGTAATTAGCTAAAAGAAGCATTACTTCTTTAAGCAGTCAGGGTGGGAAGATTTGGAGAAGACTATTGCATTTCTTAGCATTAAGGACACCCTTTTTGTGGGTTGCATTGGACTCATCTGTGGCCATGACTTCACGTCTCTTAGTCCAGCCAGGTGGGAATGGATGTGTAAAGGCCTTCGGTGCTGGGCATTGTACCTGGCATCTAAAAGTCCCCAATAAATGTTGAAGGTGAAAGGAAACCTGCCATCTATTGCCTGAGGGAGTTCCCTAGTGTCTACTCACACTGTGAACAGCCAGCCACCTCCTAACCCTTTTCCTCCCCACTGCTGTTGCAGAAGATGGATCACATGTCCCCCAGGCTGAGAGCCTTCCTCTCTGAACCCATTGGAGAAAAGGATGTTGTCTGGGTAGACGGCATCAGCCATGAGCTTGCAATGAATTTGGTCACCAAAGGCTTCAACAAGGTAATTTCTTTCTTTTTCTTTTTTTTATTTCTCCAACTTCCCTTCCCAACCTCTCTTCCTCTAGTTCTGCCAGATGGCCACTGCTGCCACATGTCCCTGCAAGTGCCCATCAGAGAGCAAAGCTGCCATACTTGGCAGGGTGCCACATGCTTCTGTACTACTGACCCCACATGCTTGGGCAGCCTCAAGGGCCAGTGGATGATGGGCAAATTGAATTGCTTTGGCTCAGAGCAGCTGAGGCAGGAATGACTCATTTGTTGTTCAAACATCCAGGAGTCAACAGAAGTGAGCCAGCTTCCCAAGTCTGGGGCTGGGCTGTTAGGATGGATGATTTGGGTGCACTCCTCACCCCATGAACAGACCTGCAGGGTCTCACTTGCCCCATCAGTGCATCAGCCTGGTCATGGCAGGTGGAGTAACAGCAGCCTGAGTAAGAGGATGTGAGTTGTTCTAAGATGTCACTAGCAGCCCAAGAATGGCCTCAAGGATGTCTAAGAAATCTAAACTTTATTTTCTATTTAATTGTTTTTATGGTGCTATTGTAGGGCTGTTTGTTACTTTAGGAGAGAATGGGAGATGGTTGTAAAGGTAGGCCAAGCAGACATACCGTTTTAAACAGGACAGAAAACAATGGTACTGTCCTGTTTCACATGGTACGTGTGGTCAGCCTACTGACACCTTGAATTTAGCCCAGTGAGACTAGGCTGACCGTATGTACCATTTGAAACAGGACGGTACGGTTGTTTTCTGTCCCATTTAAAACAGCATGTCTGGTCAGCCTATCCAAAGAGAGTGAGCACATCCAGAGGTGGGTGGGAATTCCCACACAGCCTTGCACACTTCGTTGAGGGAGGTCCCAACAATAGAACTATCACTGTTCACTCCCATCAGTTTTCAACATCTGTCTACACCGCCAGACAGGAAGATGCTGCAGAAATACCCAAAGAGGCTGGGAGCTGGCGTGTGTACGGCTGATGATAAGTTCGGTTCGCACCAGCACAGGGCACGGCTGTTTTCAGGGGGCATCTGAACTACTGGGTCTGTGGTTTTCTGATTGTCACACTGCTTTGCACCAGATGTTAAATACTCTGAATACTACCCTCAATCTACCGGACAATTTAATATCCAATAGGTGGTATTGTTAGGAAGTTGGAGCTCCACGATTGACATACATTTGATCCTTCCTCTTGGATAAAGAAGAGTGAACTGCTCGTGAGCATGTAGGAAAGTAGAAAGCAGGCAAATTTGGCGAGGGGATACATTTTAAATTAAAATTTCTTTTAAAAAAGAAGTGATTGTTTCTTTTGCTTTTCTATTGTGGTGTAGCATACTTAAATCTATATGAAGGGTTCAGCTCAATGAATTTTGACAAGGACGTGATTGGACATCTCCAGACTTCCAGGTGTTTCTCTTGTGCCTCTTTCAGATCTGTGCCATCCCCACTCCCAGAGATAACTGTATTCTGGTTTCTCACCACTGATTTAGTGTTTCAATAATTGTGAGGTTTTATTGTTTAACCATACTCTTTATTTAAAAATATTTTTATTTATATACAATAGATTTTGCCTTTTTTAGAACACGGTTCTGCAAGATTTGAGATGCATGCACTCATACAGCCACTGCCACAAACAAGACATAAAACAATTCTGTCTCCCCATGACCTTCGTAATCTTCACTCTCATCCCTGGCAACCAGTGATTTCTTTTCTGTCCCTATAGTTTTGCCTTTTCCAGCTTAACTGTGTTTTTAAAGAGGGTTGCAAGTGGGGTGATAGGCATGTTTAAGACAAATCAATCAATGAATGAGAATTTTTTTTTTTTTTTTTTTGTAGTATGTGGGTAGTTCCCTGACTGGGAATCGAACCCAGGCCACAGCATTGACAGCGCCAGCGCCGAAGCCTTAAGCCACTACACCACCAGGGAACTCCCTGAATGAGAAATTTTTAAGCATCTGAGAACTTGCTACGAAGAGTCAGGGCTATAGTTGTGAGAGCTTTCTTGGCGTAGGTTCATCGGTGCTTGTTCTTCTTGCACCCTTTCTGAGGACCCGCTGGGACTCAGACTATGAGACTGCTTTCAGTCCTACTTGCCTGGGTTCTTCACTTGCCCACCAGCACTCTCTCAAGACACCAAGACACTGGAGTCCCAGGTCTCCTGCTATGGATCCACCCAAGTCTCTTCAGGAGTCCAAAAGTCAACACTGGGCTGCATTCTGTTGGGGTGACTTTATGATACCCTTCCCTTGGGCAGTCAGCTTTGGCCTGAGGATCTAGCTCTCTACAGTCTAACATTGTGGCTACTGGTCACTTGTATTGGTGAGCATCTGTCTGAACTGAGGTGTGCTGAAACTATAAAATACACACTGCCATTTTAAAGGCAATACAACAAAAATTCAAAGTATCTCACTAATATTTTTTATTGATTACATGTTGAAATGACAATATGGGAGAATATAAAACATATTAGAATGAATTTCTCCTGTTTTTCTCTTTTGCTGTGGCTACTACATAAGTAAAATTACATGTGTGGCTGGCTAACATTAGATTTCTACTGAGCAGCATTGGTCTGGATTTAATGGTGGATGGACTGCAAGGGAGAAAGGAATTATCTAGAAGGGAAAATGCATCATGCACAAGATGCTCAAGGCTTTCCGCAGCCTAGTTCGAGCTCCACCTTATATTCTTCTGTCCCTGCCACTCAACCATGCCCATGCTCGAACCAGACAGTCTATGAACCACAAACACATATGGCACTTCCCTCCTGCAGACCTGAGGCTGCTCTCTATCCCTTCAAGACCCCACTCACAGCCCACCTCCTCTGTAAGCCTTCCTTCTGCCCACCCATCCTGCTTAACAAGCTCCCCTTTCTGAAGGCTTTGAGTGTATAGCAGGACCCCTTGCTGTGACATTCATACCGTTGACTGCTTTCTCCACACATGGCCTGAGAACCACACTTATTATGTTAGAGGCACAGTTCACCTTTGATGTACTCACTCCCACACCTCCTTTGAGACAGAGGGTGGTTCTCTGTTCTTTGTACTCTTCTTCCCCCTGTGAAAACCCTGCCCAGGGGTAAGTGAATTTCCTGGCCCTCGGTAAATTCAGAGTTATGGAGCAGTGCCCCATGGGAAAGATGCATTACTCTGGAGATAACCCCGGAGTTATTCTGACAGTAGGCTGACCAGACGTACCATTTTAAACAGAACAGAAAACAATGGTCCTGTCCCATTTCAAATGGTGTGTATGGTCAGCCTAGTCTCACTGGGCTAAATTCAAGGTGTCAGTTGGCTGACCATACACACCATTTGAAATGGGACAGCACCGTTGTTTTCTATCACACTTAAAATGGGATGTCTGGTCAGCCCATCTAACAGGTAAGTAAGTTTAACACCCTAGTGAATCTGGTTTGGCACAGTGCTCTTTGAAGACACTATGAAGTCATAACCTTGAATCTAAATCTTCCTCCTGTGTCTAAATCTTCCTTCCACATGTGCAGAGTGGAATAAATGTTCTAGTGCTGGCTGCTTCCCAGATCTCTCCTCCTAAAACTAGCACACGACATTTGCTACATGTCAGGCACTGTTTTAAGGGCATCATATATATTTATTTCATTTAATCATCAAAAATATCCTATAAGGATGGAGATGTCCGAATACTGGACACATGAGGGCTTTCCAGAAAGTATCCATCTATAAAAAATATATGTATATATCCTATATGGTATCCTATTCATCTCCATTTTACTGATGGGGAACCTGAGGCACACAGCAAGCACATGATTCACTCAAAGTCACTGCAGGTGATAGAGATGAAGTTTGAACCTGGGCAGACAGACTCTAGGGGTGGGCAGTCACATAAGTTACCCTGCAGAGAGTTGCCAGTTAAATTTCAAATCATCTTAAGAAAACAAATAATTTTTTTAGTGTAAATTTGCCCCAAGGAGACAGGGAAGAGGAAGGAAAGGGGGCATTGGATTGAGCATTCAAACTAAAGACTAGGAGTTTTAAACTGGAAATGCCTGAGAGATGCTGGGTTTGCCAGGTTGTCATTGATTATCAGTGGCTATGAAGGTGTAAGAGCCAATGTCCAGTTAGGGAAAAAGATACACAGGCCTGTCCAACCTGTGGCCCGAACGGCTTTGAAGGCAGCCCAACACGAATTCTTAAAACATTAGGCAATTTGTTTGCGACTTTTTTTTTTTAGCTCATCAGCTATCGTTAGTGTTAGTGTATTTTATGTGTGGCCCAAGACAGTTCTTCTGATGTGGCCCAGGGAAGCCAAAAGTTTAGACACCCCTGCCGGACTCCCTATTAACTGGAAATCAAGCAACCGGCAACGTTTCTTTGCCAACTGCTTGAGATTTTGCTGGTTGTTTGAGAATGCTGGTTGCTTGCCTTCTGCTTAACAGAGAGTCTACTTACATTTATCTGGCATCTACCAATGTCCATGGCGGTTGGTTAACTGAGAGTCTACTGTAATTGTTCAGCATACAGGGAAGTCTTGTGGTGATGTAATGTGCTCTCACCGTAGAGCAGAGCTGGGAGCTTTGGCAGAGGGAATGTAGAAGATTGAGAATGAGAGGGCTGAGACTCTGTATCTCTTTGAAAAGACCACCCGTCACAGTTTTAATTGGCATGGATGAGGACAGGATACCTAATTTGCAGGGCTCAGGGCAAAATGAAGATATGAGGCTCCTTGTTTGAATTTGTTAAGAATTTCTAGATGGCAGCTGCAGAGGTTTAAACCAGGTGGGGCCTTCTGAGTACAGGGCCCAGTGTGACTTCATGAGTCACACACAAGGGAACCCAACCCTAGTGCAGAAGCAAATATTCCTACTGTTAAGCAAGAAACTGGACACAGCAAACTAGAGGGTAGTCCAGACCTGCTCACTGTTTGGGCTTAGAGTCTGTTGGGCCACCATCCTGCCATGTGGGTATGGCTACCACAAGGAAGAATGAACACCCCTGGCTTTGAGGTGGCTTGGCCACCGGAGGAGCATGGAAAATTCTGCTCAGGGTTTCTGTGTCTCTACGTTATCCTGCCTCATCCCCCTCCCCCCAAACCACCACAGCCAGATTTTTTTCTGAGCTCCGGCCCAAGGAGGGAGAGAGAGAGTTTTTCTTCTCCAGGGTTAGGAGCTGGCTTTCTAGAGCCAACAGACAAACTGACTGGGCTTCCAGTGTGACCATGATAGGAGCAGGGTGCCGCAGGCTAACGTTTCCTCCCTGCCACTGCAAGGCAGGGGGGTGAGACCAGAGAGAAGGTGGAGAAAAGAGCATCAGATTGCAACTTGGCTCTGGAGGCTGCCAGATGATGCCCTTCTTCCTGCAGCATTCCTGGAAACGCTGCCTCTGGCCCCGAGTGCCATACATTCCCTGGCTTCCTGGCTTCGGAGCCTGGTGGTGACATGGAGGCTCTGATTACCAGACCATTGGATGCCAGCAGCGAGGCCTCCAAAATGACAGAGGATTCCATAGATGCCAGGCCAGACTGTGGACCGTTGGGAAGTGCACGAATGGGGCTGAGAAAAACAGGAGCCTAATCTTTCAATTCTTAGTGGCTCTACCTGAAAAACGGGATGGGGTTCAGGTGAGAATCAGATGGATTAAGATGTTCCAGGGGCCTGGATCTCATTAAAAGTACTCAAAATTGCCACTTACTGCTGTCATCATCATCATCATCATTATCACCACCATTAATATTCTCTCTCCTTGGACAAAACTCTGTGTTTCTTAATCCTGTTATATTCACCTCTGCACCTTTCACACTTACTGTAGAACTGGTTCAATTAACATTCAATAAATATTAATTTAAATTTTTTTTTGTTTTTAAGATAGCAACCATTTTTGCTGCTTTATTTTTAAAATATTTTTTAATTTTTCAATTACAGTTGACATACAATATTTTATTAATTTCAAGTGCTCAATTTAGTCATTAGACATTTATATAACTTATGAGGTGACTACCCCAACAATTCTAGTACCCATCGGACACCATACATAGTTGTTACAATATTATTGATTATATTCCTTATGCTATAATTTATATCCTCATTACTATTTTGTAACTACTAATCTGTACCTCTGAATCTCCTCCTCTTTTTCATCTATTCCTCCTAGCCCCTTCCATCTGGAAACCATCAGAATGTTCTCTGTATCTATGAGTTTGTTTCTGTTTTGTTTATTTTGTTTTTTAGATTCTACATATAAGTGAAATCATGTCATCTGTGTCTGACTTACTCTATTCAACACAATACCAGGGTTGAATAGAGTAAGTCAGACACAGATGACATGATTTTGTTGCGGATGGTAGGATTTCATTCTTTTTATGGCTGAGTAATATTTCATTATATACTGTGTGTGTGTGTGTGTGTGTGTGTAAAACCTCTTCTTTATCCATTCATCCATTGATGGACACCCAGGTTGCCTTCCTATCTTGGCTATTGTAAATAATGCTGCAATGAACATATGAAGCACATGTCCTTTCAAAGGAGCATTTTTGGTTTCTTTGAATAAATACCCAAAAGTGAGATTACTGGGTCCTTCTTTGTCTCTTGTTATAACCTTTGTTTTGAAGTCTACCTTGTCTGGTGTAAGTATTGCTACCTCAGTTTTTTTTTTTGTTTGTTTGTTTGTTTCTTTGCTTCCATTTTCATGAAATATCTTTTCCCATCCCTTTATTTTCAGTCTGTGATTTTCAATTTGAAGTGAGTCTCTTATAGGCTGCATATGTAAGAGTCTTGTTTTATTATCCATTCACCCACCCTATGTCTTTTGACTGGAGCATTTAATCAATTTACATTTAAAGTAATTGTTTATAGATGTGCACTTATTATCAGTTTAGTATTTTTATCTCTTTTCTTCTTCTTTTTCTTCTTAAAGAAGTCCCTTTAATATTTCTTGTATTACTGGTTTGGTGTTGAAAACTCATTTAGCTTTATCTGTCTGAGAAGCTCTTTATCTGTTCTTTGATTCTAAATGATAGTTTTGCTGGGTAGAGTAGTCTTAGTTGTAGGTTCTTGCTTTTAATTACTTTGAATAGTTTGTGCCAGTCCCTTCTGGCCTGCAAAGTTTCTGCTGAGAAATCAGCTGACAGTCTAATGGGAGCTCCCTTGTAGGTAGCAAACTGCTTTTCTCTTGCTGCTTTTAAGATTCTCTTTCTGTCTTTAAGCTTTAGTATTTTAATTATGTTGTGTCTTGGTGTGGGCCTCTTGGGGTCCATCTTGTTTGGGACTCTCTGCCCTTCCTGGGCTTGTATGTCTATTTCCTTCACCAGGTTAGGGAAGTTTTCCATCTTTTTTCTTCAAATGGGTTTTCAATTTCTTGCTCTTTCTCTTCTCCTCTGGTACCCCAATGATGTAAATATTAGTGCACTTGATGTTGTCCCATTAAATAATCTCCTCTTTTTTGGGGGATTCTTTTTACTTTTTGTTGTTCTGATTGGGTGTTTTCTGCTACCTTACCATCCAAATCACTGACTCAATCCTCTGCGTTAGCTAATCTACTATTGATTTCCTTTAATATATTTTTATTTCAGTTTTTGTAGTCTTCATTTCTAACTTGTTCTTTTTTATGTTTTCTACCTCCATTTTTATGTTTCCTATCTTTTTTTGAAGATCTCACTGAGATTATTGAGCATCCTTTTCCAGTGCTTTGAACTCTGCATCTGGTAGATTGCTTGTCTTCATTTATTTAATTCTTTTTCTGGAGCTTTGTTCTGTTCTTTCTTTGTTTCCCTATTTTGGCTGCCTCTCTGTGTTTGTTTGCATATTTTAGGTAGAGCTGCTATGTCTCCCAGTTTTAATGGAGTGGTTTTATGCAGTAGATATCCTGTGGGATCCAGTGGCACAGTCTCCCTGATCACCTGAGCCAAGTGCCCCAGGTGTGCCCCTTATGTGGGTTGTATGTGCTCTCTTATTTTAGTTGAGTCTTGGTTGCTGTTTGTACATCATTGGGTAGGATTGACCCTTAGGCTGATTGCTTGTAAGGACTGGCTGTGACTATAGTGGAGGAGCTGTTTGTTGTGCAGGGGTTGACCCTACAGAGCAGGATTTGCTTTAGCAGGGCTCTGGCACTGGCCCAGTCTCCCCTTTGGGTGTGTCATCCTTGGAGGTGGCTAGGTGCTGCTCCAGCTCATTCCAAAGCTGGTCACTGGGTATGTTAGCCTGGGAGCCTTCTGGTAAAGGGCCCCACCAAGGCCAATTTTAGTCACAGCCTATGCCCTGCCTGGGGCTACCTGGAATGAGCCACAGCATAATCCACAGATAGCCACCCACCTGTGCTGGGCTTGGAGGTGCGTGGGAGAGGCTAAGCTGTGAGCTGAGGCTGGCTGCTACTAGTGCCAGGCTTGGGGCTGCTTACTAAGAGGTATGGGGCATGCTCCTTGTTTGGGATTTGTGAAATTTTGAGAGATTTTTAGGAAAGTCCACAGCATGAGCCTAGACAGGTCATTTGTATGGAAAAGCCATTGAAAGTGGAGTGGATGTGCCCACAAGTTGGGTGAGGCAGGGTCTCAGAGAATCATCAGGGCAGGACAAACAACATTAGTCAGATTGATGAAGACTCAGATATGGTTATATCTGCATGCTTGGAGTGGGGAGGGCTAAACAAAGGAACAATGACTTCTGCCAACACTTCTTTCAGAGAAAGCTGCCCCTCCAGCTTTGCCCTGAAGCCAGACAACTCAGCTCCTCCCCATATGTCCATGGTGCCTTTCCAACTGCTGCCCCAATCCTGGAGCTCAGAGCAAGTGAGTCCATCAGTGAGCAAGTCTGTATGCAGGCCCTCTAAGAGGAATGCCTGGAACTTACTTAGGCTGACCAGACATACCATTTTAAATAGGACGGAAAACAATGGTACTGTCTGTCCCTTTTCAAATGGTACATCTGGTCAGCCTACATGGGACTCCAGCCACACCTTGTCACACTCAGCCACAATCTCTGCTGGTTTTCACAGCCAGACATTATGGGACTTCTCTTCCTGACACTGGAACCCTAGGCTGGGGAGCCTGGTATGGGGCTGGGACCCCTCACTCTTTAGTGGTGACCACTGCAACTGAGATAATTTGCCTGGTTTTTAACTGCCAAATGTGGGTGTGGGACCAGCCTGTTCAGCATTTCCACCCCTCCTGCCTATTTCCACATGGCTTCCTCTGAATGTCTTTAGCTATAGAACTTCAGTTCAGCTAGACTTCAGGAGATTCTCAATGATGGTTCTGTAGTTTAGTTGTAATTTGGATGTGGTCTTGAGAGGAGGCAAACACAGCATGTACCTACTCTGCCACTTTGACTGGAAGTAAATGTTATTTTTTTTTAGATATTCAATGAACAAATATCTCAGTAAAATCTACCACTGAAAACTTGAGAATACTTATAAAGAAAAATGACATTATTCTAAAAAATTATACTGCTTTTTAAAGATGATTAAAATAGTAGTTTAAAATGACCATGAAATCCTGACTTTTTCTCTTTTCAACAACTGGATAATGACTCAAAATTTAAAAAACCCAGAGTTCAATGCTTGGGTACATTTTAAAACTAGGATTCAGCTTTTGTTTAATTTCTTGATTAAAATATGTGTTCCCTTTGGTCAAGATGAAGTTTGCTTTGTTTTATGGAACTAAAAGTAAATGGATGCCTGCGGGTTTTCCTGGAGATGACCCAGAACTTGAAGTGCAGACACTGGTTCCCATTCATTCCAGGCTGGAGAGCCCCCTAACCATTGCCAAAACACCCGCAAGAGATGGACAATTAATGTGACCTTAAATCTCCAGGCTTTACCATTTGAAGACTTGGCCAATCTGTGGTCATACGGTCTTGGACACCCCTCTCTCCACATGGTCCTTGCTCCTCATTAGAAGACTGTGATGAAAAGAAGTGAAATGTGGGAGCAAGTAGCTAGAAAACAAAAAATCCCACAGACTAGAAATCATGGCATTTTTTGTTTTACATGTGCTTTTCATTCACAGAGACTCTTCAGAAAGGAAAGATGGGCAAGGTTTAGTGTGTTTCGTAACTACTGCTTTTCACACAAGTCTATGTATTCCAGGAGGAAAAAAGTTTGCCCTGTTCTAATGCTCTTACATTGAACTCACTTAATTCAATACGCAGGGTGGGGCAGGGCATACGATGTGCTTTCAGAAGATGCAGAAACTGAGGCCTAGATTCCATGAGTTCTCACTTCAGACTAAGTGAGTTTTCTGAGATCCCATAGTTAATTTGCAGAAGCACATCAATGCTAAGATGCCCTTCGTCTATCAGTTCCACATGTAGTGGTTCTCAATCAAGGAAGATTTTTGTCTCTGAGGGGACATTTGGCAACATCTGGAGATGGTCACGAAAGTCACATTTTGGGGGCAGGGGAATGTGCTATTGGCATCTAGTGGGTAGAGGCCAAGAATGCTGCTAAACTTCCTACAATGCACAGGACGACCAGTCTCCCAACACACAATTATCCAAAATGTCAACAGTGTCAAGGGAAACATTTGCTGGAATAATTGAGAAAGTGGTGAGATGAGGAGCAACTCTAACTGTGTGTGTGTGTGTGTGTGTGTGTGTGT
>PVJL010013667.1:20254-31378 GCA_004026885.1 Lyroderma lyra
TTTTTTTGGTAAAACTGAACTTTTAACAAGATCCCAGATGATTCACATGCTCATTAAAGTTGAGAAGGGCAAGCTCTGGTTCATCCCAGACTGGCTAGCCCCCAACCCCGCCCTGAGGGATGGACATGTAACTTGGCCTTACATCTATCTCCCCAAGGCCCATCCCCAAATTCCCATTGCTGAGTCAGGGTTTCGGGGACTGCGAGTTTCCCTGGAATCTGATTTTCCTGTCCTTTGATTTTCACGTGAGCCCTTTTGTTAGGGGAGAAAGAGCACACCTGAGCTGGTTTATTATAACCTTTCCCGTTTTCCTCTCTGCCTTGTCCCTTTCCCACAGGCCTATGTCCTGTTGGGACAGTTCCTTCTGATGCACAAGAATGAAGCCGAGTTTCAGAAGTGGCTCATTTGTTGTTGTGGTGCCACAGAATACGAGGCCCAGGAGAGTTCCAACTGCCTGAAGGCGTGGTGCTCCTGCTTCCTATAAACACATCTCCTTGCTCTGCCTTCTAGGTAAATGACTCGTTCTGCACCACGACCCAGGCTCGGTGTCCTTACTTTTGTTTTTAACTTGAATGATACATGCTTATTACAAAAAGTAGGTCAAGAATATGAAAAAGGATAAACACAAGAAAAGTGACCCCATGGGGGTTCCCTGGTGGTGCAGTGGCTAGGCTTTGGCACTCTCAACGCCACGGCCTGGGTTCGATTCCCAGCCAGGGAACCACCAAAAAAAAAAAAAAAGTGATTCCAAAGTCCACTACCCAGAAAAAAACTATCATCCTCCTTACACAAACAGGATGCTAAATATACAAGGATGAGCATAAATTTATATAAAAGAATGGACAATTTTATTTAAAAATCATTAAATTTTGTCAGTGTATTATTTCTTTATTGCTGAATAACAAATACACTCGAAATGTAGCTGCTTAAATGATACTTTTATCTCACGTAGTTTCTGAGGATGAAGAATTAGTGGACAAAGATTGATTTCTTTCTCATGCTGCAAGTGCAGTATACAAGGGCTGTCCGGAAAGTATCCAGCCATGTAATATGAAAAATAGAGGCATTTATGGCTGGGGATTTTTCTGCACAGCCCTCATATGTCATCAGGGCTGACACTCTGAGATGTAAGTTGATAGAAATTCCCTTTAAACAAGCTCTTCCATGAGTGCGATGAGTGGGAAGGAGCCATGGTGAATGACACATTGTCTTGCAAAGCTTCTGCCCAGCATGATCTCCACTTACATTCAAATTTCATTGGCCAGAGCAAGTTACAGGGTAATACCTAACGCCAAAGGAGCAAGGACTCTTCTGAACACAGAAAAAGTGGAACTATTTGGTGACAGCATTAATCAATTTTCATTATTGTTTCCCTGAATGTCTCACAGTTGTTATATTTCTTAAATTCATAACATGACTGGGCTATTTCTATGGGGTTTGCTTAACTCTTAGTTTTGCTTCTTTAGCTCTCCCCCAAAAAAGAGACCAAAGAGCATTGCAGGTGAGCCAAGTGGTTGGTCCGAAGATTTGAATAGCTTCATCTGCTAAGAGCTCAGTTTCCACCTTTTCCCCCTGCCCCCCACTGCACGATTAATTCAGTGGGTTAATTCTTCACTGAAATCGTCATGGTCTTTAGAAAATAGTCATTTCCTAAGACAGGAGCTGGTTGGCTCTACAGAAAGGAGAGAGGGAAGTGGCTTTGTCCCTCACTGTATTTTCACACAGCCTGCTCCCCAACATCTTCCCCCAGATGCTGGGAATGTTTTGCTTCAGCTGTTCACTCCCTTGTGTCCATTTTTGTCGTCCTCATAGGTAAAATTATTGGCTCCAGTTCCTCATTTCTCCCTGCATTCCCCACCTTTGTCATGGGATTTTGCAGTACCCCCCACTAGAGGCAGAGTGACACTCAGCCCCTTGGTGGAGACCCGGCCAGTGGTACACACCTGAAATGAGAGTGTGCCAGCCTGGGCCTCACTCTGCATTTCCACTTGCTCTCCTTTGCCTCTGCCAAACTGAGAAAAGAGCTTCCCCCTGGGTAACTGTGCTCCCTATAGCCTGGGCCCCAGAATGGGCCCAGATGGAGCTGACCAGACCCCACTGACCCGAAACTGCATGCAGCAAGGACCCCAGGCCAGCCAGTCCTGCAGCTTGAGGCCAGCCAGGGTCAGCCACCCCTCAGCTGACACAGATGTGTGAGTGAGAATAAAGGATAGCTGTTCAAAGCCACTAATGTTTGGGACAGTTCTCTGTGCAGCAATATCTAACTAATACATTCTTTCTAGTCTGAAATGTCCTCCTCACCCTGCCAAGGGGTATCGCATTAAAATCCAACCAAACCTTTAGATGGAGCAGCAGGCCAGGGTGAGGGAGAAACATTGCCTCTGGACAGGCCGACCAGACGTACACTTTTAAATGGGACAGAAAACAATGGTACTGTCCCCTTTCACACAGTACATTTGGTCAGCCCAGTCCCCCTGGGCTAAATTCAAGGTGTCAGTAGGCTGACCAGACGTACCATTTGAAACAGGACAGGACCATTGTTTTCTGTCCCATTTAGAACAGGACGTCTGGTCAGCCTACCTCTGGAGCCAGACAGGCACAAATGTGCATTCCTGCTCAGCCAATGCCACCTTATCCTGGGTGAGCTACTAACCTGGCTGAGCTTAGGTTTCCTCATCAGTAAAGTGTAGGCAGGAAGGTAATTACTCTGCTTTGCAAGGTGGATTAATTGAATTTGTGTATGTTATGAACATGGTGCACAGCAGGAATACTGTCCCTGTTCTCGAGCTCTCCTCAAACCTGGCCTGCTGTGTGTTTGGATATCATGTGGCACTCAGGAGAAAAGTCACAGCTGCACATTGGAAGGGAGCCCAGATGTCAGCTTATCAGCCTAGTTCAATTCTGTCCCCACATATGAGTACTGGACACTGTACAACTGGTAGGGACTACAGACTCTGTAATAGATGGGTAGGAAAGGACAGCTGATGAAAATCAGATTAGATTTTGACTGGGATCTTGTAGGGTCACATACCCATGGAGCCCCAAAAGCATTTTCAAGGTCATTCTAGAAGAGCAGGCTTGCACCTATGTCCTCAGCCCAGTCATTGGCTCATCTTCTAGTTGGCAGGGCAGTTGTTTCAATGATTTGGGGAAGGATTGGTGCCTAAGAAAATTTACAAATTGTCATGGCTTTGACCAACATCTTAAACAGGGGCTGAACCATCTGTAAGAAAAAGGGACCGGACATTGACTCTTGGCTCAATATCTGTAGTCTGGAAATATCCATGAATCAATAAATGATTTCGATTAGTATTTATGGAGTATCCAAGGTTCTAAGCATAGTTAGATGCTGTTGAAAAAGCAAGAGAAATAAGTATGGGTTTCTCTAGCTTACAACTTAATAAGAGGCGATTGAAAAAAGGGAGGGCAAACAGCCAAGGAGTTAGGTGTGCCTCAGCTTGAGCCCAACAGAAGCAGCCCCTGAGACATGGCCTGATGGAAAGTAGTGCATTTAGGAGTGCTCCCAGGAAATGTCCGTAGGCAGAGGCCGGGCTGGGGTAGCAGGTAGGGGGGTGGCAGGGAGGAGAAAGTGGCCAATCAAGGTGTGCTTTCACTATTTATCACTGCGGGCAAGTGGAGTTCAGTCCTACCTGGGGACTGTAGGAGCCAGTGTAGACAGGCCTTTAGTTACTCCACCCTGGGGTATCTAAACACCACTCGTATCAGTTAGTTGTTGAGCACTGCTCCCACAGGAAGTTAATCCCTTAGCTCTTGAGCCTGCCACGTGGAGAAAACAAACTTCACTGAGAAAGTGGTCAGGTAAAGAAATGCAGGCCCTGGCAGCTGGAAATCAGGCCAGCCACATGCACTGAAGAGGGCACACGGACGGGCAGGGCACCCACAGCTTGCCACAGGGTAGGTTTTGGAGTAGGACAGGCTTGGCTTTGAAAACAGAATCCACCCTTTACCACCAGTTCCAAGACCTTTCGAAAGTCACCCTCTTGGACCAGTCGCCCATTTGTAAAATGATAATAGTAGTCTCTATTTACGTGTTAGGAAGATTAAAATTCTTGGAACCCACTAACAGCTTCATGTGTGGGTAGTTTTAAAAACCTAGATGTTAAGATGTGTGGCACTAATTGTGTGTTGGTATTTAAAGAAAGGAGAGGTGGGTATGGATAAGAGTGGTCAGGGAAGGCTCCCAGGAAGAGGTGGCATTTCAGCTTGGTGTTAAATGGGGAGGTCAAGATTCAATAAACCAAGGATGGAGAAGAGGGAGGGAAGGGAGGAGGAGGACGGGAGGGGGCGAGAAGGAGCTGTGAGGGGAAGGACAACCCAGTTGGCCCAGAGAGAGTGAGTTGTGAGACCCCGTAGGAACAGGGCTGGAACCTGTAGGGTAAAAGGCTTCCTCCCATTTTCCCAGATAGAAGCTGAGTGTGAGTGGGTAGCTGGCCCCATGTGAGAAACCAGCAACTGCAGGGTCTCTGTCCTGAGGAATATTAGCACTCTCCAGCAGCCAGTGAGGGCCGCGACCCCATCTGTGCTGGTAACCTAGAATAGGACGGCCTTGCTCCCCACACCTAAGGGACACCCTGTAGTAACTGATTCTAAAACTACCCACAACCCTTCACTCTCCCTTGCATCCATACCCTTCACCTGACTTTGCAGCTCCTCCTGCCAGGAGGTGAAGTCTCCCTCCCTTCCTATTGAATCTGAATTAACCTTGTGACTTGCTTTGACCAAAAGACTATGGAAGATGTGACACTGTGAGCCTAGCCTTCTGATTTCGCTCCTGAACCCTGGGACCACCATACAAATAAGTCTGGGCTAGCTCATGGGAAGAGGAGACACACATAGCCCAGTTGTCCCCATTGCCTTAGCCAACAGCCAGCCTTTATGGACCAGCCCACCTGCCAGCTGACCTCAGACCTACGAGTGAATCCAGCTGAGATAAGCCATAGCTGACCCAGGCCAGACACAAACACCCAACTAATCTCCAAACTCATATAAATAAATACTATTTTAAGCTACTCTCTTTGGGGTAAGTTTGTTACGCTGCTATAGCTAACTGATAGAAATCCCATTTGAGGCCTCCAAGTGTGGAGTATTTCCAAGCGTAAAATGGGCACCTCCTACTTGGGTTTTGGAAAGCATCCTGAGTGGCATTTGCATATATGGTGATGATAAGAGGGATTGCCATGGCTCACACACAAAAACCAAGCAACTGTGGTGGGGGCTGAGTGAGGAGAACTACGAAAGGTAAACTTCGAACCAAGTATTTTTTGAAAGCATGACTCAGAGTGGAGGAAGGTAGGACAAAACTATGACAATCGCAGAAGGCGACACAAGAGTTATCAATCTTGTGACCAGTGGTAGGTGGCCTGGTTTATTCCTGGAAGCCTCTGAAAGAAAGCTGACTCATCCAGATAAACCTTTTAGCAAGTGTTTCTGGAAATACACAAGGTGCAATTTAAAAAATACGGTAAATGTTTAAATTACAAAAATGTATTATGGTAAAAGACACATTGCCATTAATCCTCCTCAAAATACCCCCCCTTGCTTCGAACATGTTTATCCCATTGTCCTTGCCGGTTTCTGAAGCAGTTCTGGAAGTCCTCCTTCATGAGCATCTTTAGTTGTGCTGCCATGGCTGCCCCAATCCTGAATTGATTCAAAACGTTTGCCTTTCACGGCCATTTTGACTTTGAGGAAGAGCCAGAAGTCACACGATGACAGATCCAGTGAATAAGGTGGATGAGGACACGCCTTATTATATTTTTTATTTGACAAAAATTGCCATACCAGAAGCAATGTGTGACCTGAATCGATTCAGGACATCGAGGCAGGGGTATTTTCTCTGTCTTACAGATGGGAAATTGAGGAGCAAAGAAGTTAATGAATATGATTGCAATGCTTGGGGAAGTCATTTCAATCCCAGTCTGCCTGACATTAAAGCTGTACCCACTGCCTGCAGAGCCATCCTCATTGTGGTGGGGGGGAAGGAGTTAGAGGGATTCTGGATTTATGAGTGCTCTCAGGGACTCAAAGGCAGCACCTACTAGGGACTGACAGGCATCAGAAGGGAAGGGGGAGACCTGTTTGAATGGTCATGGAGAGGTGACCATGTATGTTAGGAAGGAAAGTGAGTACCTACTATGTGACAGGTGTAGAACTAGGTGTATCTTCCCTTGGAAGCTGGGAAAGGGCAGAAAACAAAGGTTAATACATAAAAAATTATTAATTTGGATGATAAAAAATTGTCTTTTGAGGAGTCAAAAGTGGTTACATATAGAAAATTTTATAAGGTTCAATTTTACATGCTAGTTTCAGGATCAGCGTTACGAATAAAATTAAGCAAGAAAAGAGAGTCGAGAGGTGGGAAGATGGGCAATTTTAAATAGGGTAGCCAGGAGAGGCCTCACTACAGAGACAAAGAAATGTCCTGAAAGAGTTGAAGGTGAAGGCTGGGAGAAGGCTGGGAGAAGACCATTCCCAGCAGATGCAACAGCCAGTGCAAAGGTCCTGAAGTAGAGAGTGCCTGAGAAGTTCGGCAGTGGAGTGAGACAGAGGGCAACAGGAAATGAGGCCCAAGAGAAAAGGGTGGGTCAGATTGTGTAGGGCCTTGCAGGTCATCAATAGGACTTTGGCTTGTATTCAGATGGAGATGGAAATCCACTGGAAGACCATGTGATCAGATATATGTTTGAGAAGGATCACACTGCTGTATTTAGAAGAGTATTGAAGGGACATGAACAGGGAGCCTAGTTTAGGAGGCTACCCAAGTAATCCAGATAAGAGATGATAATGGGTTGGACCAGGATCTATTTCAAAGGTAGAGCCTATGAGAGTGAGCATAAATAGAAAAAGCTGAGCCCTGGGCACCCCAGTGTTAGAAGACAGAGGGATGTAGGGGGAGCTGTGGAGACTAGGTTGGGGCATAGCAGAGGAGAGAGCAGGCAGCTGGGTCAAATGCTGCTGATAGGGCAGCTGAGCTGAGGACTGGGAATTGCTGTTAGAGAGTGTTTTTGCATGCTGTGCAGAAGATTCCAAAAAGAGGGAAACTGGTGATGCAGGAGAGAGGGAAGCATTGCTGGCATTGCTTCCTTGAATAGGTAATAGGTGAGATCCAGGGCACAGAGGGTAAGACTAGCCTTGGCTAGGAGCACACACAGCCCTTGTGCAGTGGACCGCTGTAGGGAAGAAAGAGCAGGGGACACTGAACAGGGAAGTGGGCTGTTGTGGTGGTGAGAGATTATGAAATTCGCCTTCTGAAGGCCTCCTTTTTCTCAATGTAACAGGAAACAAGATGGCAGGCTGTGAGCGAGAATGGATTTTGGAGTTAGTTGTCTATGACAGTGGAAAGGTAGACAAAATAGAGGATAGACATAGATAGGTGGATATATAAATAAATAGGTAGATATTCATTTGTATAAACAATGCAGATAGATGATAGATAGATGAGGGATGGATGGATAGATAGATAGATGGCAGATAGACATCATACAGATATTTATCCTAGAATAGATCCTAGCTATCCAATAGGTATATGCATAGACAAAAAGTCTGGACTGAGAGATATTGAGCTGCCAACAGTGGTTATCCTTAGAGGGTGGGGTCTCTTTTGCTTTCCACTTTCTATAGTAGTCTATCACTTACATTTTTTAGTAGTAATTATTACCTTTGTAAATCAGAAAAGAAAAAGAAGATTGTTCCATTTTGGAACACAAATAATTAGAGCACTAGAAACAGGTGGACATAAGCCCTTGGGACAGCCATTCTGTGAGGCAAACACACCATCCTCATCCCTCACCCCTGCCCGGGTTCTCCCATGTGGTAGGCCTCACGTCATGAGCACTGCTCCTCCAGGCAGAAGGACACATCCTCTGAGAATTCTCCGGCCTGGAGACTGTGGGCCTCCTTTCCCAGTACCTCCACTCCCTCATTTTCCCCTTAGTTTACCTTGAAGAAATGGAAGGCCAAGTTTACCTTGAAGAAATGGAAGAGGGTAGTTGTCTTTATAGACTCATTCTTGCCCACTTCTACCAGATACTTCACAGCTGTGCCTTTGTTTCCCCACCATACTCAAATATCTGGTTTATTTTAAAGATGAACCTTATTGTGCAAACTATGCTGTTCCATTGCCTGACCTGGTCCAGTCACTGGATCTTCTTGGACCAGACCAAGGAGCCATTGTGGCCAGAACACTGGGCAGAGATGTAGAACACCTGGATGATGCCACTAAGTGGGACTGGAGTCATGGACTTGTCTGTGAAATGAGGAAAATATCTGATTCTCCCATCTCCCAGGTTTGTTTTGGAGATAACTAAAAAAAAAAAAAAAAGATATTTTAAATGGAAAAGGAGGTGGGGTGCCCCACAGCAAGGTCATGTGTAGTTACTGCATTGTTTTCCTTTGGACAGCAGCTACAGAGGGCTAATGGCGGCCACAGATCCCATTGTTTGCACACATTACTCAGTACTGGCTGGGATGTGACGACAACAACCAAACACCCCAAGAACTCAGTGGCTTAAAAGAACGAAGCTTCATACCTCCCTCACATCACCTACTCATCTCAGGTCTGGTGTGGGTGGACTGTGCTGGCCTCACACTAGGCCCCAGGCTGACATCTTGAATGCTTGAAGTGTACTTCAGCATAAAGAGAGCCCTGCGTGTCTCACACCAGCAGTTATGTGCTCTGGCTCAGAAGTAACATCTCACTTGCACTAGCAAATTACTGGCCAGAACTAGTCATATATCCTGCTCAACCCCAAGGTGACCAGGCAGTGCTGTCTGCTGGAAATGGGGTGGGGTGGGGAATTGGGGCAAACATCACAAATCACCACCATGGAAATCCTCAGGAGGGGGTTCAGACTCACAGAAAGTCCCTGACAAGACTCTGTTTCATGCCATTCTTGCCCCTTTTCATTGTCTTTTGCAAATTTGCTATCATCACTGAAACACAGGAGAATACAAAGGAGAAAATTAATAACTGTCCCCCCAAAAACTACCATCTAATATTTCATATTTCTTTCCTGCTCTCTTGAACTATATTTCACACATTATAAAATTCACCCTTTTAAAGTGTACAGTTCAGTGGTTTTTATTCTCTACACAGAATTGTGCAACCATCACCGCTATTTAATTAGAATATTTTCATCACCTGAAAAAGAAATCCCATTGGCAGTTGCATTAGCAGTCACTCCCCACGCCCCGGCCCAGCCCCTGGCAGGCACTAATCTGCTTTCTGTCTCTATGGATTTGCCTGTTCTGGGCATTTCATATAAATGGAATTGTACAATATGTGGTCTTCTGCAACTGGTGCTTTTCACATTCCGTGTTCAAGTCTCATTCATATTACAGTATACCTTTAAATAAACAAATTGAGATTCTCATCAAACGTTAGTTATTCTGTTTCTTTTATTTGTATATTTTAAATATTTCCCCTTCATTATTAAATCATTGAAAAGTTTTCATGGTTATATAACAATTCATCAAATTTATGTTCAATAATGTGAATGATGCCCTTAGTTTTGGACTTTTAGATAACTGCCAGTTTCTTTTTCACCATTATAAACAAAGTTCCTATGGGCAGCTTTGACATGTTTTATAGAATGAATGAATGAACAAATGAATGAATGAAGCCTTAAATATAAATCTCCACAACATCTCTCATTTTTCCTTTCAGGAAGCTGCCTAGAAATAGATTTAACTGGGTGAACAAACAAGAATATTTCTAAGGCTTTTGATTCTTACTACAGCTGCTTTTCTAGAAAGGTTGACCCAATCCATGAAATGTGGCTTTGAGTTAGGCCATCACATCTCACTCTGTGTCACTCAGAGTGGCCCAGGAGGCTCTGCAAAGTCCAGCCTGTTCCCTCTCTAAACCCCTCTTCTCTCTCCCTCACTGGCTCTCCCTCTCCCGTCATGCTGGCCTCTTCATTGGTCTTTAAACACACCACACCCACTCACTGGCAGGGAGGTCAGTGGCCTTGGCACCGAGTCCCTCCCGTTAAAAATGTTATCCCCAGCATTCCCTATCATACCTCCAAGCTTTATTTTTCTTTTTCTCCATAGCACTTATCACCTTCTAATATGCTGCATAATTTGCTGTTTTTGTTTATGTTTACCATCTAAAATTAACCATTAGAACCTGGTCTGATGCCTGGTCTAGATGGGCACTCAATAAATACAAGACCAGAAACAATAAACTATATGCAAGAAAACATTGCTACTAAACTTAGAGACCTTGGGTTCAGGGAGGACTTTATGAGCCTGACCTCAAAGGCAAGGGAAGTAAAAGCAAAAATAAATGAATGAGACTATATCAAACTAAAAAGCTTCTGTACAGCAAAAGAAACCATTAACAAAGCAAAGAGAGAGTCAACTGAATGGGAGAAAATATTTGCGAACAATGTCTCTGAGAAGGGCCTAATATCTAAAATATATAAAGAACTTATTCAAAACTCAACAACAGAAAAACAAAAAAATCCAATTAAAAAATGGACAGAAGACCTGAACAGACACTTCACCCAGGAAGACATACAAATGGCCAACAGATACATGAAAAAATGCTCAACTTCACTAGCTATTAGGGAAATGCAAATCAAAACCACAATGAGATACCACCTCACACCTGTGAGAATGGCTGTTATCAACAAGACAAGGAATAACAAGTGCTGGAGAGGATGTGGAGAAAAAGGAACTCTGGTACACTGCTGGTGGGAGTGCAAACTGGTACAACCACTGTGGAAGACAGTGTGGAAGGTCCTCAGAAAATTGGGAATGGAGCTACCATTTGACCCAGCAATCCCCCTTCTGGGGATCTACCCAAAGAACTTGAAAACCTTTGTCCGCAAAGACTTATGTACCCCAATGTTCATCGCAGCGCTGTTCACAGTGGCCAAAACATGGAAACAACCAAAGTGCCCTGCAACAGATGACTGGATAAAGAAGCTGTGGTACATATACACAATGGAATATTACTCAGCTGTAAGGAAAGATGAAATATTGCCATTTGCAACAACATGGATGGACCTGGAGATCATCATGCAAAGTGAAATAAGCCAGACAGAAAAAAACAAAGAACAATATGATTTCACTCATATGTGGAACACAAAGCTGAAA
>PVJL010013668.1:0-31271 GCA_004026885.1 Lyroderma lyra
ACTGGGTCCTGACGGGACGCGGCTGACGGTGTGCGCTGGTGACCCCGCTGCCGGGACTTTGTAGCCAGCGGGCGGGGCGGGGGCGGGGCCGCGGAGGGGCGGAGCCGCGGAGAACAGCGTGTCCGGGGCGGGGCCTGAGCTCTAGGGGCGCCGGGCTCCTTGGCGAAACTTCTTGGACCCCACCAGCCTCTCTTCAGATGAGTCACCTCCCAAAGGTCACAAAGCCAGGAAGCCGCAGGAGCGAGATCTGAACTCAGCTCGCCTAACCCCACTTTCACAGGTAATTTTCAAAAAATGGTGAAATCATCATTTTCCTTAGGAATAAACATGGACCTTTATTCTACCCGCTGGTCAGCGAAGGAACCAGACTCGTCTGTAACCACTTTTATTTATTTATTTATTTATTTTTTTGCTTTTTGGTATGTGGGTAGCTCCCTGGCTGGGAATCGAACCCAGGCCGCAGCGCTGACAGCGCCAGCGCCGAAGCCTTAAGCCACTACACCACCAGGGAACTCCCTGTAACCACTTTTAAAGGGAATTGAAACAAAGACCTGGTTATAGGTCAGGAATATTGAAGTGACTACTACACAGAGGCAGAACTCGCTTGACCAGAGTTCCCCAAACCTCCAGACAAGACGGTTTGCAGTTGTAAAAGAGACATTGAAAGGCTGGAGTCAGGTACCAGCAAGGGTGTGTGGTGAGTGGACAACTGGTCACTGTCCTCTGAAGCGCACGTTTCTCCTGTGCCCCCAAACCTGCGCTCTGCAGGGTCCCCAAGCACGTGGGGCCTGGAGGTGTCTCAGAGATGGTGCCTCCGTCACCTTGGCCACAGAGGAGTTTCAGTGAACGTCATTGTCAGTAAACGTGATAGAAGGGAAGCCCGAGCAGCCGGGAAAAGGGTCCAGGCCCCACAGGGCCATGCGTGGGCCCGCCTCAGTCTCTCTCACCCAGCCCCCAAGGCCTCGGGGTACAGCCGCTGCCCAAGCCAAGTGGAGTGGGTCTCTTTATTGGGCCTCGCTGTGCACCTTGAACTTAATGAGTCCCCAAGCTTCCATAAACCCTGGGCATGGGGAAGATGAAGCAGGGTCCCTGGCTATGCTGCAAGGACTGGTTACTCAGGAGTAGGAGGCAGAGGTCGCAGGGATGACAGAGATCGCAAAGCCCTGAGAAGTTTGTGGTGAGAAAGGGAGCAAAGTGACCAAGCTCACACGGGCTAGGCCCAGGAGACCGCAGGAGACGTGGGGTCTTTATTCAGTCTTCATTGACCCAGGTGTCCCTGAGCACTCACCTGCAGCTTGGTGGTAAAAATAAACACTTCATTCTAAGAACTAACACGTTGTTCTTAGAGATGCTTTAAAAAGCCCTTGGGTGAGGCTCGGTCCCGTAGGCTGGGGAGTAGGGAGGCACAGATCGCCCTATACCCCCCCACACACACCCACGGGTGGGCAGGGAAGGGTCAGATCTTGTGGCCTCTATACTGGCCACTGTGGCTCCTGATCTCTCTGGAGGTCCCCACTGGGGTTATGGTCCCCTCTGAGGCTGGCTGGGCCCCCTAAAGCCCTAGCCTTGCAGGGTTTCCAGGTGAAATATAAGACACCCAATTACATTTGAACTCCAGAGAAACAACAAACGGAACCTGGGACACGCTTATACTAAACAGTCATTCCTAGTGTGTCTGAAAGTTAGAAAGAACTGGGACCCTGGCAGCCCTGCCTGTGAACCTACACAGAGGACTTGTTGCTTACCACCTTGCCCTGCTGTGGGGGCCCCCTGACACCTCCAGGCGGGCTCTCAGCGGCCCCGGGCTCTGTCCACACCAGCACAGGGAGCCAAGGACTTCCCCTGTCTGACCACACTGTGCCACCAACATGGTGTTGCAGGCAGTCTTCACATGACCTACATACAGGCTACTGCACCGGCCCCTCAGCCAGGCCCAGAGTGGGAGATCTGGGCTCACCTCTCTCGGAGGCCTCTCACCCCCCCCCTTCGGCCTCCCACAATGTCCTGGGGCCAGAAGCTACAACCAGGTGTGTGGGCGTCACCACCACCTGCTCCACGGGCTTGATTGTTGGTATGTGGAAAGGTGTGGCAGGAGCTAATTGTTCCCAGCGTCCCTTTCGGCCCCCACGTTTGAGCTGCCTGCTGTCCACCCGGGTGAAGGCAGTACCCCCATTGGCCCTCACCGTGTGGAGGGGCCACACGAGCAAGTTCTGGTCTCCGCAGCAAGAACGGAAGTGACAAGTGCAACGCTGGGTGTGCCTGGGAAACAGCGGGGCCCGTGCTCCGCCGCTTCCTGCCGGCTGCCAGGCGGGGCTGCGGACGTGATGGTGGGGACGGCGGCAGCCAGTTGAGCCTATAAGGTGGGAGCCGTCGGTGGAGGGGGCTGGGTCCCCGATAGCACAGCCCTCAGTGTTGCGCTGGCGTGCTCGTGTCTGACTCCTACGTGAGGGAAAGAGCCTTCTGTCTGGTCGAAGCCCGTGCTGTCTATCACCGGGGATGCAGGAATTTAGAAAAACCTCCCAAAGCCATAGCCTGTTACCTTTGGTTTGCAAAATCGTCTTGCAGTCCCTCGACCGCTTTGAAACTTGTTGAATTTGGTACCGGACGCATTTTGACGCCAACGTGTTGTCCCGGTACGTGTCGTTTGGGTGGCACTTGACGCACCGGCTACACGTGTCAGGTCGACGGCCCCGTGACTCGCTCCCCTTTCCAGCCGATACGGGGTCCCGTGTGAGCCACGTGGTAGCTGTCGCCCTGTGCACGTCCCCTTGCGGTCTTGCATTACGTTTATTTCCGTCGTCCCTTGGGGCAAGGACTTGTTCGGTGCGGGTCGCTTTTGGGACGCGTGGCGCCTCTCGGAAGCAACTAACGATGAGTCCCGAGGTCCCACTGTACCTTGTCCTTTCTCGGTGCGTTCCTTCGGCAATGAACTCACTTTTCCTTTGTTCAGACAGGCCCCACAAACCAGCTGGGGCGTGAGCAAAATTCACGTGAGAGACTTTTGGGCCGTGGCTCCCTTCTACGTTACGGAATTCTCCTAGATTCTCAGCAAAGGCTTGATGAAGGGCAGAGCGCCGGGCTGGCCTCTGGCCAGCTCACCTCCACACCCCCTGGAGGCTGTGCCCAAACACTCTGCAAGGTGAGTCACTAGCAGGACCTCCCTGTGCACCACCACCTGTGAACACATGCACCCCATCATGGTCCAAAGGCAAACCCGGAGGCCTGCCCTTGCCGCGTCCCCGTGTTGTTACGAGAGCTGCACGCACGTTGCATTCGTGTCCTTCGGCATTTAAAGCACTGCAGATAAACTCAGCGTCCCCTTTAACCCACCTGCCTCTTGGTTTCGTGGCCTCCCCCGGGCTCCGAGGACCCCTCAGCATCCCACCAGCAGCATCGCGTTGGCCTGCATCTTCCCAGATGTCTCCAAATACTGTTAACGGCCACGTACGTCCCTGACCCCACATGGCATCGCTTGTGCTCTGTGACAACGGCATCGTGTGCTACAAATTACCTTGTGTCTGGCGTTCTTCGCCCAGCAAAGCTTTTGAAATCAAGCCACGTTGATTTATGTGGCTCGACTTCGCTCATTTTTAGTGTCGTTGAACATATCACAGCCTCCTTACCCATCGGGGACGTTTAGATCGCAAACGCTTGTTTGCTGTTACTCTTTTAAATGTTAAAATGAACATCTTTATGTAAACGCTGGGCACATATTTTTTTCTGTTTCAGATAAAAACAGGAGTAGAGTCGTCACAGTGCAAACATTTTCAGGTTTAACAACCTGGCGTCCAAAGGGGCGCCCCCTTGCCTTCTGCCCAGCTCGGGATGAGCGTGGGTCGCCCCGCCACGTCTCACCTGCCGACGTGTGGGACTCGGAGGGTTTTGTGCTGTTTAAACTGAAACTTGCACAGCCTCCGTGTTACTGGGCCATTTGGAGATAGTTATTTCTGTGACCGTCCTGTCGGGGGTTCACCTGCGTCGTCTTTCTTACCCACGTGGGGCAGGCTGCCACGTGTTCTGGCTACTAACGCGTGGCCTCTTGCATCCACGAATGCAAACGCACGTGCTGCTCGTCTTCGAACTCTCTCAGGAACCGGTCAGGGCTCCTGTTTCAGATTTCCACGCGGTCAGGTGCACTGGCCACGTGCTTCCTGCCTTTGCCGTCCCCTCCTGTCTAGAAAGGCCGTCCCGGTGTTCGGGTCACCACAGCCTGCTCCTGTGTTTTTAGCTAATAACTGTCGCTTAGTTTTCTGCATTGGTTTGTTTTGTATTTTACCTAACTCCCAGATGCCTTTTGAGGTTAGATCTTTAATATTTCATCTTCCTTTTGGGTGGTGGAGCTATTCAGATGTTTCTTTCTTCCTCGGCCAATTGTGCTAATAAATGTTTTCCTGGAGAAGTGTCCATTCCGTGGAGGTTTTCGAATGTGGTGTGTTCCTAATCCTATTTCTTAATCTCTTGGTTATGTCTCTCTTTAATGCTGATATTGTTTATTTGTGTGTTTTCTTTCTCCTTGATGCTTTTTGCTGAAGGGCTGTCTGTTTTATCAGCCTTTTCAAAACACCAGCACTTGGTTTTGCTCTGTTTGTTTTTTTTTTTGTTTGTTTTCTGTATCACTAATCTCTACTTTTTATTTTCTTTCCCCTTATTTTCTTTGGGTTCATGTTGTTGTTCTTTTTCTCGTTTCAAAAGCGACGGTTTGGTTCCCTCATGTTTAAATCTATTGTGTTTTCACATGAGCACAGCTGCGGGGATGCACTTCCCCCTGAGGAGGCCTCACTGCGTCCCGCAGGTCCCGATAAGAAGCACTTTCATTTTCATTGACTTCTGAAGACTTTGTAATTTCGGTTAGTTCCTTTCGAACCCATCCAAACCATCCTCAATTTGGCTGCAGTCGAACCCATCAGCCTTTTCTGGGAGGGTTAGTTTTTTTGTGTGTCTGTCTCAAAGTGTATTTTCCTACCCCAAAGTCATGAAAATGTGAAATATTCCATCCTCTGTTATTTTCTAGAAGCTTAATTTTTATTTATTTATTTACTTAATGTATTTATTTTTGCATTTCACCTTCAGGTCCACCGTCAGCTAGGGTTATTTTTGTTGGTAATGTCAGGGTCTCACTTTGTTTTTATCCTGCGGAGCCCCAGTAGGTCTGTGGCTTTTGCAGGGGCTTTCCTGTGACTACTGCTGGTGCAGCGTTTCGGATTTTCCTGTCTTCACGGGCGAGACTGGCCTACAGTTCTCCTCCTTCCAGTCCGCTCACCGGGTTTTGGATGAGATCAGGATGAGACAGGTTCGAAAACGGTCCCTCTCTCTCTCCTGCCCTGTGCACAAGGCTGGTACAGTCGTCCACCGAGATCTTCAGTTGGCTTGTTTTGCTTTTCACTTCCATTGGCTTCTTTATGATTGGTTTCAAGTTCTCTGCCACCGTTCTCCGTGTCTACTTTCATGTGAAATGTTTCCCCCCTGTGGTGATACGCACCGAGTGCACGTGGTCGGGGGCATCTGGTCAGCAGGATCCCAGACCGATGGAGAGCTACCTGAGAGGCTCTCAGGTGAGCGGTGGGCACACGACTTCCGTCTTCAGCAGGGAGGTTTCCGGTGACCTAGAAAAGAGTCTCCGCAGTGGAAGCTCCTTGTCCCCGCCTGGCCACCTGCGTAGTGACGAGTGGGCTCTGCTCCCTGCGCCCTGAGAGGAGCCCGCGGTCAGGACCCGCGGAGGCGGGGGCCTAGGAGGTCACGGCGCCTCCCCCGTGTGAGCTCCAGCTGTGTGCGGACTCGGAGAGGCGCCGCCCTCCGCTAGCTGTCCCTCTGGGTCACGCCCCTGGCCCTGCGCCCGCGTCTCAGTGACCTCACCCGCCCGTGGATTAAAGGTTCCCGGGGACTGGGCTGCGGGCGTGGGGACAGGGCAGTGACTGTGCACAGGTACAAGGCTTCTTTCTGGAGTGGTGACGGTGTTCTCACATTGACTGTGGAGGCGCTTGTGTACGAGAATCGCATTTCTCCACATCCTTGCCTTCTCTCTTTTTTTCTTGTTAAATTTATTGGGGTGACACCGGTTAGTAAAAATTACATGGGTTCCAGGTGTGCAGTCCTACACTGCATCGTCTGTGTGTTCTGTTCTGTGCTCACCACCCAGTCAGTTCTGCTTCCAGCACCACGTGTTTGAGACCCCCTCCCTCCTCCCCCAGCCCCCAGCCCCTCAGGTGACCACTAACCACTGAACTGTTGTGTCCGTGAGTTTTTGCTGCTTTCAGCTTGGTGTTCCACGTGTCAGTGAAATCACGTGGTTCTTGGCTTTTTCTGTCTGACTTATTTCACTTTGCGTGATGGTGTCAGGGTCCACCCGTGATGTCATCAGCACCCCTATTTCGTCCTTTATGTACCCCAGCTGCTCACACTCGCCAGCTCCGACCGTTTGGACTCAGCCGTCCTCTTGGCTGTGAAGTTGAACGTCAGAACTGTGGTTTTCACCTGCGTTTCCCTGGTGACCGATGACGTCACATCTTTTCATGTGTTTGTTGGCCACTTGTATGTCTTCTTTGGAGAAGTGTTTCTTGAGATCCACTGTCCGTTTTTAATTGGGTTATTTGTCTCTTATTTTTTAGTTGCGAGAGTTCTTTATATAGTCTAGATGCAAGTCCCTTCTCACATATTTTATTTGCAAATATTTTCTCCCATTCCGTGTCATCTTTTTCCTTTCTTAATGGGGTCCTTTGAAGCACAGACTTTTACATTTCGATAACGTCCGATTTCTCTGCTCTTCGTTTCATCCCTTGTGCGTTTGGTCACATCTAGGAAACGATGGCCCCGTGCAAGGTCGTGATGATTTCCACCTAGACTTCCTCCTGAGAATTTCACAGTTTCAGCTCTTACATTGAGGTCTTTGACCCTTTCGAATTAATTTCTCTATATGGTGTGAGGTAGGGGTCCACCTCCATTCTCCTGCACAGGGAGGCACCTTGTCTCAGTCTTTGTTTTCTGTAACCTGGTTTTTCTCAGGATCTGGGCAGGAGGGTCTCATGTTATCCGAGTTACTGCGGCCCAGTGAAACGAGCCTGCCGTCGTGTTCCCACCATGAACCCTACAGAAAACGACCCTTGAGCGTAGGCTCGTACACACACACTCACACTGTGACCCCACAGGCCGGGGACTGTCCTCGCCGCCCCCACCCTTGGCCACATAGACTCCTGAACACCCTAGCATGAGCAGTTCTTTCCTTCGGTTGAGTCATCAGCCGTTTCTAAGTCCTTTTGCTAAAACACTAATATTTGTGTTGCAACCGAGTTTATCAGCTCCCGAGATGGTTAGCCGGTTCTTTCCTAGCTGGGGTCAGGGCCTGGGCAGAGCCGCCTGTGCGAAGCAAACTGCTTGGGGCAGGAGTCCAGCGGAGCAGATAGTTGGGCACTCAGCATTCAGTTCTTCTGAGAAAGCTGGCATCGTGCCCCCCTGCAGTTCACATCCTGGGAGAGTCCTCTGGAAGGCCATGCCCTGTTGGTCACTGTGTGCCCATCACCAGCACATGGGCAGCCATGAAGCAGGAGCAGGGTACCATTCAGAGGAAGAGTGAGTGGAGTGGAAGACTGGGGACAGGAGGGACTGCATGTGGGGACAGCTCCAAGAGAGAGGCCATGGAAAGGGGCATTGGGTCAGTTTCAGAGCAAATGCTGCCCCCTCTCCGGTGTGGGCTTGACCAGCAGGGACAGGTGTGACGTGCCCCATGTGACAGCCCCCGGAGAGGGGCTGTTGGTGGGCACCTGGGTGAAGCTGACTCGTCCTTCCCGTGTACCTTCTGGACACCCTGCTCTCAGCTGCGTGGCAGTCATGTCCTCCGCCCAGTGGCCTCGCTTTGGGGGCGCGGACCTACTCCTGGCTCCACGGAGCCCAGGACTGCAGTGTCTGCCCGATCCGGCCTGGCCCGAGCCCAGGGCTGAGCACGGCTGCACGGCTCACCCCAGGACCCGGCAAAGGAAGGACACCAGCTGTGTGCCAGCCTGCTGGCACCAGAAGGAGCAGCAAGGCCGCTTCCGAGCTGCCTGCTGGTAGTTGGGCAAGGGCCCTGGCCGCTCACCCAGCTGGCATGCGAAGGGCAGAAGCATCTGCTCGTCACCACTCGGGCGGGGGCTGTTGGCGGGTGTATCCAAGCCCACAGGCCAGGGTAATGGGTTGAATCGTACCCCCCTCCCCCCGAAAAAGCTATATCTAAGCCTTAGCCCTGGATCTGTGAATGTGAACATACTCAATAGGGTTGCAGATGTAATTAAGTGCAGGATCTCAGGGTGGGCCTGGGGTGGCAGTCTGTTATGGCAGCTCTGGGAAACTCATACAGTTGTCCAGACCCCACCCCCTGGCTGCCACTCAACGTCTCCGAGCACGGGGGACCCCGAGGGGCGTCCCAGGGAACACGTCCAGCTGAGCCCGTGAAACGCATTTCCCTTGAGGAAAGAGGCCTTTCCGGGTACCGAGGTCCCCAGTTTGAAGGCCCCCGGGCCTCCGACAGGCAGTAGGTGGGATTTGGAGGTGCAGGGGGCCGGGTAGAAAGGACCAGACTGAGGAGGCCTCGGTGCTGAAACACACAATTCCGAGTTTAATGTCGAAGAGCTTCGGGACAGCACAAAGCAGCCGCGGGCGCCGCTCCCTGGCACACCCGCGGAGACACAGACCTTAGTCTGACCAGCAGAATTCCTTCTGGGGGAGGGACGGGCGGCCCTGGCCCGGGGCCAGGACCCAGGGTCGCGGGTGGTGGGGCGGAGGCCTCCTGTCGGGCTTGGGGGCCCTCGCAGTTGGGAGGGAGGCCCCGGGCCGGGGCGTTTCTGCTGCTGGGAGAAGTCAGCCACAGGCCAGAGCACCAAGTCCAGGCAGCAGCCCGGTCTGGGAGTCCACACCCCCCACACCCCCGGAGAGGGCGCTGACCCCAGCAGCTGGGACACCGGGCCGGGCCCTGCGGGGGCGCTGAGACAGGCAGAGGGGAACCTTCCAGCCCCTCCCAGCTCTCCCCTGCTCCCGGTTGTCTCAGGCTGAGGGCGGAGGAGGGGGCGCCTGGGGGCTGAATGCTGGACCCCGTGGGAGGTGGAGTGCGTCAGGAGGCTTCACAGAAAACGTTACATCGTCATGGCAGCTGCTACAAGATCAGAGGCCCTGGCACCTTCCCTGGGTAGACCCTTCTGAGAGGAGGGAGAGAGGCCGCAGCCAGGGTGACAGGCACAGACGGCCTGCCTAGGGCTCCGGGCCGGGCTGAGGGGGAAGGGCAGAGCCATGCCAGGAAGTTCGGCTCCGCCTTGGTTGAGCTTTGCTCCTGGTGGAAATATCTGCAGCTCCAGGGGCCCCTGAGACCCCCAGCTGCTGTCAGGGTTCCAGGGAATGGTGCTGCTTCTCCCAGCAGAGGCCAAGGTCAAGGGCTTGGCTCTCCCTCGGGAGAGGTGGCATTTGCTTGTCCAGCCCGACCCCCATGACTATTGTGGCTCAGAAAGATCCCTGAACCCTCGGGCTAGGCCACAGGGATGTCCACAGGACGCTGACATCAGCCCAGCTGTCCTACGAGGAGGTCCCTATGTGGCCTAAAAGAATGAAGCCAGAGGTGGTCTCCTGGGTCCCCACACCGCGCACACTCCCTCCCCCCGTCACCCGTGGTGTCCCCGTTAGATGTCCTGTTAAAAGGCGTCTCCCACAACCTCGAGGGGGAGGGGGCCTGAGCCAGGGCGGCTGGTGGGAAGGCAGCAATGGCAACACCCTGCTGTCCCCCGGGGGACTATGCTCTTGTCACAGCCGTTAGGATTTGCTTAATTATTTCCAGGGAAGGGAGCGAGGATGACTTACTGTGGGACACACCCTGCCGCGTGGCGGAGGGGGTCACGGAGGGACATGTCCACAGAGGTGGGCGGGAGGTCCCGGTGGTTCTCACGGGCGCCTGCCCCCGAGATTTTGTCTCGGGAGACGGCGAGGCCTGGGACCTTGCACCCATCTTCCCCCACCACCCCCATTCCTGTGAAGGGGCTCATGTTGAACGCCAAAGCTGGGAAACGGGGGGCCAGAGCCCCCAGACTGGGAGCAAGGGCTGATGGAGCCGGCCCGGGGCGGGACCGCGGGGGTCCGGCGGGGGCAGAGGGGCGGGCGGCGGGCAGGCGGGAGGCTGGCGGGGCTAGGGCTCGGCCGCGTGCTTGACCAGGTAGCCGCTGAAGGTGATGTAGGTGTCGAACTCGTCGCTGAAGATGGCGTTGTCACGCTCGCCCTTGAAGAGCCGCACCCACACCTCGTCCTGCTCCCGCAGGTCCAGCATCAGGCTCTGGGCCTGCATGATGCTGCGGTCGCTCACCTGGGCGTACAGGATCACCACCTCCTCCCCGTTCTTCATGATGTGCAGGTACGTCTCCTTCTGGTTCCAGGTGTGCACGTTGAGGCTGAAGAAGTAGATGCCGGGCACGTAGCAGTAGAACTTGCCCGTGAACATGTTGAAGTGTCCGTACAGGTTCACGAACTCCGTGTCGAAGATGACCGTCTGGTAGTAGTCGTTGCTGTGCAGGGGCTTCTTCCGGCCCACCGAGAAGGCCGCGTAGTGGTTCTTGCACCGGTCCCCGGGCGCGCCCATGGAGCCTTTCTGGCCCTTGGGGCCCACGTGGCCCCGGGCGCCCGCGGAGCCCGTCTTGCCGTACTTGCCCTGCAGGCCGCGGTCTCCCCGGTCGCCCTTCTCACCTAGTGGGGACAGGAAAACACGCAGCGTCAAGCAGGCGGGCCCACCCTCGAGGGCCATCCTGTCTGCATCCAGAAGCAGCAATCCTTGTTTTCCTTCTGCAAAGTCCTGGCACAGGAAAGGGAACATCTGGGTTTGTCCAAAGGCAACAGGCGCTGCGGCCAGGCCGAGGCTCGTGGGCGCGCACGGACCGCAGATGTCGGCGGGGCCCGGGGGCCGGGGCCGGGCCGGGCCGGGCTGCAGGACTTCCCAGTTGTGCAAGGTCGCGGGGCTGTGTGCAGGACTGTGGGGGTCCCAGGCATTTCAGAAAGCGGGCTGGGGGCGTGGGGCGAGCGCCAACCTCAAAACACATCCCGGGGGCTCGGGGTGCGAAGGCAGGTGGGGGGCCCCTGCTGCCCCGGGGTCACCTCCCGTCTCGGTCCCTCGGGCCCCTTTCCAACCTCTCCCCTCAGAAAGGGGCCAAGAGGCTGAGAAATGGAATTTCCTCTTCCTCCGTGACCTTGGATGACAGTGGCCTCTGCCCCCTCCCGTCCAGTCAGGACAGAGCAGCCCCACCCCCTCCCGGGGAAGGTCCCTTGTGCTTGGCCTGACCTTTCAGGATGGTGATGTTGATCTGTGGCACTGGGATGGCTTGGTACAAGGGGGCACCAGGGTCACAGCAGCGATAGCACCGGGAGGCAGGGGGCTCCTCGCCCTGCTCAGGCCTGTATTCGTGCTTCTCTTCAGCCCTGAGGAAATAAAGGCGACCCGGTGGGCTCCCAGAGCTGGGACCACTCCTCTCGCTCCCGCCACCGCGGTCCGCGTAGCTGACGCCTGGCCGGGAGGCCACATTCGCCCACACTGGCTCTCGGTGGATTCGGGGGCCCTGCAGGAAGTTGCAGGAAGAGGCCCCCCTGCCGTGTGCAGATAGCCCTCAGGAGTACCGGAAACAACGAAAACAGCAATAATCTGGGGACTCTGCAAGGCCGGCCCCTTGGGCCAACTCTGCGGGAGGAAGTCACTAGACACTGGTGACGATGCTGTGACGGGCCATCCCCTTCCTGCACCTGTGACTTGAGAAGATGCCATCTCACGCTGACTCACTGGAACTGAGAGAGCTCGACTAGGTCTTTGGGGTTCCTCGGAGCTGCAGCTGGGGGAGACTCGGAGAGTTTCCGGTCGGAAGACCGGCTCCCAGGCGGGGTGGACGGTGACGGCCCCAGGCTGCCACCTCGTGGCATCCTGCGGCACTGCGCCGTGTTCTCTGGCGGGCAGCTCCTGGCAGCCGGGCCCTCGGGCTGTGACGGCACCATCTCGGAGGTGGCACAGCCCCTCTCCATGGGCTAGCTCCTTATCGAACTCTGCTCCGGCTTGGAACTCCCAGATGGACCCCGCCCCTAAACCTGGCTGGACGTCTCTAGAGATTCAACAAGCCCCCGCCCCCCAGACCCACACGATGCAGTGTGTCTAAAACAGGGCCTGGCACTGTCGTCCGGCCCCTCGAGCTTCTCTTCCAGACCTCCTTCCCATCAGCGCCCAGAACGGACCCTCGGCCTCACTCGGGTGCTTCCCTGGCCTCAGGCCACCTTCTGAGCATCACGGAGGCCTGAGGGTCAGCCAACCCAGCCCGTAGCACCTTCAGAACCTGGGCCCCAGGCCCTCCTCATCTCTGGTGGCCCTGCCTTTGTGACTGCTCTCCTGGCGTCCAGCGGTCCCCTTGCCAGTTCACCCCGTCCTCTGCCCCCTCCTGTGTTCTTTCCGGAAGTCCGTGAAATTGAAACCTCGCCATGACTCCCCTGGGGAGTGAAATTCAGGACAGGCCCTTCTTCATCGCACTCTGTCCCCCCATCCCGCCACCCCGACCTCCAGCCTCCGGCTCCAGGCACATTGTCCCAAGTCCCACAGAGCTGCACTGGGCCTTGCGGTCAGGTCAGCCCAGGGCTCGAGGCAACGCACGTGCCGAAAGCCCGCACGGCTATCACCTCAGTGTCTAGGACCTCCCGGCTGATGAATGACAGTTTCACAGGTGACCCTAAGTGCTTCGTGTATCCCTACGGACCATCCCAGGTAGCCTGAAGTCTTTATGTCATTGAAGGTCATGTATGAGGTTGGACAATTTCGTGAACTACGTACCTCATTGTTGAGCGTCACTATGGTCACCTGCAAAGGACCCCCCTTAGGAAGCTGTGCACCGACGCCAGCGCCCAGTCCACCCTTCAAGGCAGTTTTGGAACTCTGTCTGGACTGGCCATCGGCGCTGTCACCGTACTTTATCAAAGTTATGACCCCTTACCGAGTTGTTCTTGCAGCGCTGCCAACACAAGCACATGTGGTGGCAAGTTTGCAAACTTAATTGTCAGGTTCTGGGTATGACGACAGCTCTGAGGGCCGTTCCAGAAAAAGTTCCAAAGTTGCTCTGAAGGGTGGACTAGGTGCAGACATCAGCGCACAGCTCCCCAAGGGGAGCACTTCGAAGGTGACCGCAGTGACAGTCAGCAGTGAGGTGTGCAGCCCTTCTTCTAGGGTGAGTTCACGAACTTAATGTCCGACCTCATATATGGAAACAATGCCACCTAGAAGGAATTCATACATTTTCAAGAAAAGCCACCACTTCTGTTGTCGGTCTCCAGCACTCTTACCCCATCTTACGACGTGGTCCCATGGCCATGGGGACCAGCTCGTGGTCTGGCACCATCCCTGCCTCCTACTGCTAGAGCCCTAGCACACCTTCTCCAAGGACAGACAGAGGACGGAGGGACGCCGAGGGCTGGGTTGGGGTTCTGCTCTGTTCTTTACTTACGGATGTGGCTGCAGAACCCCACACAGACCCACAGTCCTTAGGGGTTGGAATGGGGCTGGTTTACTGTCCTCAGGCTCAGATCAGGTGCCCAGGTCACTGGGATGAGAAAGGGCTCATGAGTCCTCTGGGACCAGCCTCCTCGAGGACAGTGCCCCCATCTTACTTTGCTCCCTTGCCTCTCGTGCTAACTAGGCCTCCAGGGGACCCCCGGACCCCAGGCTCTGCCTATCACAGCCTCACCTCTCAGTGTGGTCCACTGGTGGCTCCTCGGTCCCCTCCTGGTCCTGCTGTTCCTGCTGGCCACGTGGCATTCGGCCCAGCACCGGGCCCCAGACAAAGGTCAGCAGCAGGCAGCATGCCAGCATGAGTCCTGGTCCACGGGAGCCCATCTTCCCACCGTGCCCTGCTGGGAGAGGTGTCAGGAAGGGACCATGTCAGCCAGGGCTCCGCAGACAAGCGGCCAGGAAGCAAGGGGTTCGCCAGACCCACAACACCGGGGCGTGCCTTGGCCACAGCTCCTTCTCGGGGGGCGCATGCACACAAGGCTGCCTCACCCCCGCTGTCCGCACACGCACACATGTACACACTAACTCTCACACACGCAGTCTCGGCACGCTCACTGCACTCACAAACCTCCGTGCACACCCACGCCTGTGCCCGTGCGCTCACAGACCCTGACATCCTCACACATGCGTGCACACATTTGACACACTCAAATACGCTCCCGTACGTGATCAGCGCGTCCCCACTCGGCACACTCTCGGCACACTCACACAGTGCGTGTGCACATGCACGTACTCACACTCATACATGCGTACCCAACTCGACACGCACCCCCCCGCACGCACACACTGATATCACATGCTCTCACACGCTCACGTGTGCACTCAGCCCGCCCCTGCAGCCCCAGCTGCCGAGCCCCCCAGGCCCCCCGGCAGGGACCCCTCAGCCACCGGGCTCCACAGATGGTTGCTTGTCGGCCCCGTTAGGACAATGAGCAGAACCCTCATGAGTTGGGGTGGTCACACTCTCCGGTGGCTCTGCCCCAGCCTGTACCACCTGCACTGGGCAGGTGGTGACGCATCGCTCTGTGGCCCCCAGGGGGCGTGCCCAGGACTGTCCTGGAGGGCGTCAGGCCCTGCCCAGAGGGGACACCGTCCTGGCGGCCAGCCCCAGGCCTCTCTAGAAAGAGATGCTCGTGGCGGTTCCCAGCGAGCCCACTAGGGGGCAGTGCTCGGACTTAAATGGGCAAAGCACCCCACTGGTTTTCACAGTTGGGGTACCCCTCCCGCTGACTGTGCTCAGCCCTCACCCATCTTCGTTCGCACTTTAACAGCTCAGAGCACCGGAGGGGACCTAATTCGGCCACCTCGGCTGCCCGGCGAGAAAACCAGGGCCCCAAGGAAACGAGCCAGCACCACGCATAGCCACATGGCGGGAGGGATCGGGGGGTTGTGGGGGGCCCCGGCACCAGCCGGACTGCTCTGCCAAGCCTGCGTCTGACCTTTCACCGAGGGAAACTGCAGGGTCGAGCGGGCTTCTTTGCTGGTCCGTACGGTCCACCCAGGTGAGTGCTCCTGTCACCCGTGTGGGAAGGGGGACTTCCTTCAGACGCCCCCGTGCAGAGGCCTGCAGCTGGGGAGACCCCGGGCCGGCCTCTGGGCTTCGTTCGGCTGTGCCGGTTGGGCACACGGACAAGGCAGCAAGCAGGGGACCAGGCGGGGACAGAAGAGGCAGGGCCGAGGCCCTCAGACGGAGCCTTGGAGATGGGACACCGTCCTGCCCCGTCCCCCGCACCTCCGAGGGGCCCTTGGGTCTCTGCACAATCCCCGACCCCTCCACTGCAGCATGTCAGCTGGGCCCCCCGCCTCCATGTTCACTACCCACCAAGCATGGGGGCCCAGAGGGCTCCCCCGGACAGACGCTGCTGGGGCTAGCGCCCCACGCCCACCTTCTCCGCTTCCCAAAGCGTGGCTGTGCGTGTTGGTTTCCCTGTGCCCTGTGCACCTGCCCCCTGTCATCTCCGCCCTTGGCCGGGCATCTGTGACCCCCCCCCGGTTTGTCCCCACTCGTCAGCTGCATTGCACGGCACCCCCTTCCCGAAAGCCCCCAGGTGCTGCCGGGCCAAAGGCCAGGTCCAGCCCCACCCCGCGCCCAGGCGCCCCGCCCCTGCCCCTCGGCCGGAAGGGCCGTCTGTCCTCTGCCCTGCCGACAGCCGACAGCCGGGCTCACGGGACAGCCCCACGGCCCCGGGTCGGGGTCTCACTGGCTCGTGCATCGCTTTGTGCCTGTCACAGACCTCGGGTGGCCCCGGCCCTTGGGGACGATGCTGCCCTCCCGCTGCTACACATTTACGAAGGGGGAGACTCGGGGGCGAGGAGCCTGAGACTGCCCGACGTTAGGGGAGGCGTGGGTGGGCCGTGGAGCCCCTCGAAGTCCTCCCAGCGCGAGGGCCCCCTCGTCCCCGGAAGGCGCCCCAGCCCCTCAGCGGCTAACACCACCCGCTCCCTCCTCCGTGTCCGTGCTCCTTGTCGTCGGGTCCGCAGCGTGGCGCTGGGCCCGGGAGGTGCCGCGTGGCGTGCCGTGACCCCTCGGGGCCTGGGGCTTCGTGCCTTTCTCTTGGGCCCCCCACAAGCACGTGCCCCCCGAGCTCTCTCCGTGCGTTTCCTGTCCCCCCGGCTCCTTGGTGACGGCTCTTCCCTCTCACGTGCCGAGCTCGGAGGTTTTCTTTCCTTGAAACCTTTTCTCTCCTTCTGAACCCGGAGCAATACACACTCATTCTGGAGAATCAGCAAGTGACGAAAGGAAGGGAGGGGGTTGGCGCGTCCCCAGGGTCCCCCCCCACCCAGCGCGGCTGGCAGCGGAGCCGGGTCGGGCTGCCGCGGGCTTTGCTGCAGGATGTCGAGCAGCATCCCTGGCCGCCTCCCCCTGGTCCCATGAGCACACCCCAGCCCCCCCGTTGTGACATCCAAGCTTGTCCCCTGGGAGCAGAGCCCGCCCCGCCCCCGGGGAGAACCCGTGCCCTGCCGGAGCGGAAGCCCCGTGTGGCGTGCTGGGTGGTCCTCCCACGGGGAAAGGGGTTTTCCGTACCTGGGTCGGAGGAGATGGGGACCAGGGTGCAGCTGGCTTGGGGCGTGGGGACATGCGTGGGGCGGGGGCACGTGACAGCCCAGCAGAGTCGGCGGCGCTGAGCTGACGGGGCGGCCAAGGAGCTGGGCAAACCCAGAGCGAACTCTCTCCTCCTCCCAAAGTCCCTGCAGGGCCACCTCGCCAACGCTCAGCACAGGCAGCGTCACGGCGTCACGATCGTTTTAGTCACTTGGGGGCCACCACACTTGGCTCCCGACCAGCCGCCAGTTCAAGGTGGGCGACCCCTCCGAAGGAGGCGGTTTACCCCCCGGAAGGTCACCCCAGGGAGCCGCTGTGCTCAGCGGACTCGGGTCCGGGAAGCGGCCCCCACGAACCTGGCCCGTTGCGGTCAAGGCATCTGAGGTCAATTCCATGGTGACTCACGCTCCGGACCCGCCTCTCCCAAACCCTGGGAAGAGGTCCGTTCGCCAACTTCCACGGCGGCTGCACGAGGCCTTTGCTGCTGCCACCTCGCCCCTGGGACCCACAGCCCCTTAGCTGCCCTGTCCTCAAGCTGTCCCCAGCTGCCCCCAAGCAGGCGGAGGGAGGGATGGCACCATTTCGGGGCCTGGAGGTGCGGCGGGGGGCTCCCTCACGAACCGGGGTTCCCCTTCCCGGACCGTGTAGACGGCTCGCACACACAAGTTCCCGTCCCCGTCCGCCTGTGCGGTGACAGCTCCAAAGGCCACGCACACGTTTGCATTGGGTGTCGGTGCCACACCCAGCTCAGCGCCGTTGGACAGGGGCATTTTGCCAACCTGGTTTCTCCCTCTTCCTTCGTCCCCACCAGGTAACCAGCAAGGGCAGGAGCCGGGGTCTCCCGGGGTCAGCGGGCGTTTGGAGGACAAGTTCAAGGACTCCCTCGGCAGAAGGCGCCACGTGGCAGGGCACTGCGTGAGGGTGTGGGGGGAGGGCTTCGACCGTAAGGGAAATTCAGCCCCTGACCCCACGGAGGGCACAGCCCCGCGGAGGAGACAGACGCCCCTGGCGCCAAGCTGGTGGGTGGGTGACGGCCTAGACCCTTGTCCTGTGCGCCGGCCACTGGCTGCGGGGGCTGCTCCATCTTAACGAGGTAAAATCAGCCTCAGCACGCAGCCCCCCACTCACGCTCGCCACAGGCCACGCTCTCGGAAGCCGCGCCCAGCGGCCGCGTTAGACGGCGCGGCCTAGAACTTTCTGAGCGTTGCAGAAAGCTTATTGGACAGCTCTGTCCCATCAACGCGGAGTCGGCGGGGGAGGAGGTCGGACCGTGGAACGAAGGGAAATGTGGGTCATTCAGCCTCCCGCCTGCTGCGCCCCCACCCCGGGCCGCCACCAGCCGCGTCGCCTGCAGGTCGCCGCCCCTTCCTCCGGGAGCTCTGGCTACGCCCCAGACCTCGGTCCTCCGAAGACAAATATCCCTGTCCGGCTCTTCCAGGGCCTGGACGTCACCCCCAATGTCCACCTGCGTGTCCCCGGGAGGCTCGGCCTAGGGCAGGACTTGCTCCCCGACCTGGTGCCTTCTCCATTGGGAGCCTCGTGCCGCTCAGCAGCGTGTCACTGCTCGTCCCAACACGGCGTGCGCGTCCCTCGGCCCCCACGACCCCCGCAGTCTCCGGCCACGCAGCAGAGAGGCCTGGGGCTGCCCCCGCCGCTCTGACGGCCGCTGGAATCCCCCCGCGGAGACGCTCAGAGGGACCTCCCGGACTCGGATCCTGGGGCGCCGCGCTGGGGTGTCCCTCCGGTCCCGGGGACCACCAGGACTTTCCAACACGGGACATCTGCTTCCCTCTCCCAGCAGCCACTTGTCACACGAACCCTCCGCTCAACGACACCTCCGGCCACGGGCGGGCGGGAGCAGAGGGACCTTGTGCCGCTCGGGAACGTGGGCTGACCGACTCCAGGAGCTCATTTCGTGCCTCATGTCCCCTTCTGTGACAGGGCCCTCCCCGGCTTCCCCCCAGTCTTGTAAGGGAAGCAGCAGTGGGGGCAATGGGGTCCCTTATTAAAGGGACACCGGTCAACCAGAGGTGACCAGTGCCTTTCCCATGAGACGCGGGGGTCCTGGCACCGTCTCCTGTGCTCGGTCTCCCACCTTGGCTTCTGCCAGGAAGCTGCTCCCCGGCTTTGGGGAGGGGCTTTGGGGAGCTCCAGGGCCCACAGCCACGAATGGCGGTGGCTTCTTCCCATGAGGCACGAGGAAGAAGCCACCTTTCCCCCCACGACAGCGAGGGCTGGCTGGGGACACAACAGAGAAGGGCAGGGAGGCCGGGAGCCCCCACCGCGTGCTGAGACACCTCCGTCCTCTCCGGGAGCGGCAGACACTGCAGCGTGGCCAGGAAAGGCTCACCTGGGACAGAGCCGATGCCCAGGGGGCCTCGGGGGCGGCAGGCGGCGGGCCTCCGGGGGCACCTGGCCAGCGCGGCCTCCACAGCCCCCGCCCGTCCCAGGGCAGACAAAGAATTCCTTGACGAGAGCCCTGTCCTTAGGTCACCCCGCAGCTGTGGGGCCTCGGGCGGCAGGCTCGTGGCTGCTTTGAGACCCAGGCGCACGAGGAGCCAGGGACAGCTCCTGGGGCGCCCAGAGCCGCTCTGCAGGTGGCCTGGCTCAGGGCCCACCCCCCACCACACCCCTGCAGCTGGGATGCCCCCGGGCGGAGCGCTGCCCAGACGGAGGGAGGGGAGAGGCCAGAATCCCCGCCTGCCTGCGTCCCACCGCCCTCTCAGCTGCCCCGAGTCCTCCGTGCTCCGGGCCTGCACGGCCCCTAGGCATCGCCCGTGGAGCCCGGCGAGAGCGCACACTCCGTCCCTGCCCGCCGGCTTCTAGGTCACCGACATCACTCAGCACCCAGTGGGCCCTGCTGCCTGGGGCGGCTCGGGCCCAGATCGCTGTCGTCCCTCCTCGTGGTCCCAGAGCGCTGTGGAGTGACCGCCGGTGACGACCACCTCCTCCTCCGGCCCCCTCCGGCCACCCCGCTCCCAGAGTTTATCCCTCAGAGACCGACCTTCCTTCCGGGCAGACCCTCCGCCTCTCTCGCCTCACGCCCCCCGGTCTGCCTGTCATTTGAGCCCCGATGGCTTCAGCTGACAGCTCCCGATCCTCGTCCCCACCCCGGCCTGGTGGCGGGGCTCTAGGTCTGTCCTCTCCAAAACAGGAGTCACCAGCCCACGGGGCAGGTCAGACCCGGCTAAGCACCCGGGAGGGTCAGTCCTCAGCCGCCGCGCATCGCTGCGGAACGGTCCACCGGGCGGCGCCGGGCTGGGCTCAGGTACCGGCCGTCTTCGGAACACCTCCCCTCCGCCCTGTCCGGGCACCCGAGGACCCCCACTCAGCACTGTGTTCTCCCCCAGCCCCCACACGCCTGCTCCCCGGCAGCTTCCGGACGGCCCCCGGGCTGGTGCGCCCGTCACCTCTGGGCAGATAAAGGAAACAGGGAAACCCCGGGCATCGCCATCTGGCTCCTGCCTCACATCTGGCCCTGCCGTCCCCACCCCTGCTCGTGGGTCCTTCACTCCAGCCCTCTGGAGCCACTCGAAGTCCCCAGCACAAGTCACAGGGTGTCGTGCTCCGTTTCCTTCTCCTGCCACCTCCTTCACAGCGCGTTACAACACATCTCCGCAGAGCCCCCTCCCCAGTACCCAGGGCAAGCCCGCCCCACACACGCAGGAGTCCTCATAAACGCGAGCTGCGTCCTCGCCCACGTGTCCCCGGGACCTGTCGCCTGACCGCCACGCTCACTGCTCAGCCACCCCTGAGTGGCCAAACCATCATCCAAAGAGGACTCCGGGGTCCCCCAGCCGGTGTGCTCCAGTCTGTCTCTAACTCAGGGTGGGGGTGACTTGGGGGAGGGGCAGAGTGACCTGGGGCACACTCTTAAGTGTCATCAGAACCCGGAATCCTGGTGTGGCCATCCAGCCATCTTCTGCCACTTGAGAAAGAATCACAACTGCCCGCCCCGCATTGGCCAAGGTCGCAACCCCGCTAAATGTCCTAGGAAAATGGTCTAATTAAAGAAATGAGGGTGTGTCCCCAGGACGGAAACCGGAAACAAGGTGGGGGGTCGGGGGGCGGGCCCAAGGGCCTCCTGCTGCTGTCTCCTGGCCTGGTGCGGGTGCGAGGTCAGGGAGGGGCGGGCCTAGCAGAGGACCAGGAGCTGCATTTAAATAAGTCAGTACCGCAGGGGGGAGGGGCAGCTCTAATCCGACCCCATACTGACGGTGAGTGACGGCGACGGTGAGTGACGGGGCCGCGGTGAGTGACGGGGCCGGGCAGTGAGTGACCTGGCCCGGCGGTGAGTGACCTGGCCCGGCGGTGAGTGACCGGGCCCGGAGGTGAGTGACCTGGCCCGGCGGTGAGTGACGGGGCCCGGCGGTGAGTGACAGGCCTGGCGGTGAGTGACCCGGCCTGGTGGTGAGTGACGGGCCTGGCGGTGAGTGACGGGCCGGTTGCAGACACACTCGTGGGAGCGCCTGTCCACGCGCACAGTCAGGCACGGGCCTGGGGCCCGCCTGGCTGCCGGTTATCTGCAGGTGGCGAAAACACGAGTGTGCCGTGGTCTCCCCGGGGCTTCTCTGGGGTTTGGCCCCCAAGCCGCCTCATGGATTTTCCCGTTACGTGCGCGTCATTCTCCACTCAGAAAAAAGCGACAGCCGAGCCCCACCCTGGGGCTCAGGGAGCAGTGTGTTGATTCCAGGGAACTTGACTCCACGCACAGAAAAGCAGGAGGCAGGAGGGGCTGCGGGCGCGCCCCAGCTCCCGTGGGCCCGCGTGGAGTATGACCGACCCAGGGCTGACGCCCCACGTCCTCCTACGAGTGATTATCGAGCGTCTGCTACAGACCGGGCAGGTGCTGGAGACACAAGGGGACAAGGACAGCCCTCCGGCAGCCTGGACTACAATCAGGCCAGCTGGAGAGAGTTTTCTAGAAGCAGGGGCATTTGCTCTGTCCTTGACACACCACTTGTTGGTGGCACTTGTGACGGAAGGAAGCTGGCTGCAGTCACCAAACAGAAGGCCGGGGAGCCACACCCTCGCGCCCACTGTCCAGAGTTGCACACAACAGCCCCGGGCGTGCTCGGCCAGAGCAGCCCCGCCGTGGAGGGGAGATGCCGCCTAGCGAAGCCCTGCTGTGGTCGGTCAGTGCCGGGCTGAGGGACAGCGCTCCACGTACACCCTGCGCTCCATGCCTGCAACGCAGCCCCCCGATTCCTCGGGCGCAAAGGGGCTCGGCGCGCAGGCCCCACAGTGTGGGGCGGGGGGGTGGGGAGGCTGGAGCGCAGGGGAGACCCAGGGGTGACTCACTACAAAGCACCTTCCCTTTCACCTCGACGGCTTCCAGAAAGATGGCGGGAGGGCCAGGCTGACCCTGCCGGCCCACGGGGTGCCCACCTGCTTCGGCTGCTTACGCCTGGGACAGCCGCTGGGGAGCGTGCCACCAGCTGGGTTAAGTTTAGTGGTGCATTCGACTCCTGAGTGCCTAAGGGTGCTACGCTCTCTCCAGGGACGCCAGCCTCCGTAGAACACACCCCTCTAGCGTGTACTTCCTTTCACCAGAAACCGCCCCCCCAGACCTCAAAACCTAAGGGGCCCTGGAATGTGCGTTCTTAGGGCGCTGCTGTTGCACGGTGGGGAGGAGCCCGCACTGGTGTGCTGTGGGAGGGCGGGGGAGGGACCACGTCCCGCAGGGAGGGCGGTAACGGTGTCATCGGGCCCCCAACACCCTCTGATGGGCAGAAGCCCATTGGAGCACTGTCTGGGGGTCTGCTCCAGTGGCCCCCTTGGTGGGGTCCCTGCAGAGGGGACCGGAGGACACAGGAGGGGAGACTGGAACATGAGTGGGCGGGCCTATGACCCTGGCTCCACCCACTCCTTGGGCACCGCCGTCAGAGCGCCCCGGAGCCCGGACAGACTCGGGCTTCCAGAACCGCAGGTCTGGCTCTCACAGCTATGCTTCATGGGGGAGGGGAGTCCTGAACGCCAGCAGATCCAGGACCCCCGCAGCCACCCCGAGCACCACCCAAGTCCACCCACCTCTCACCAGGACCCACTGACACGCTGCAGGTCTCGGGCCGGCAGCTGTCCCAGGGCAGAGGGTGGCCGGGGCGGGGTGCAACCCGAGGTGAGGCGCCTGGGGCGTGCCAGCACGTGTGACTTTACCAGTGGTGGCAATGGTGGACCCGGCACGGGGCACATGAACTTGAATTCCCTGTGTCCCCAGCTCCCCCACTGCCCGCCCTGCTTGTCAGCCTGTCCTCCCTGCCCACAGTCTCCTGCTCTGCTCTGTCTCATTTCAAGGAAAATTCCAGCAGGAGCCAGGGAGATGGTCAGACACACAGGCCCAGCCTGGCCCACAGCCATCCTGACAGCCGTCCTGGCCCAGGCAGGGTGTCCCGGCGGGACTGTGCTGTCCCTTCCACAGCTGGAGAAGTGATTGACCCCAGGGCCCTCCAGGACCGGCCAGGGACACCCCCGGTGGGCAGTGGGGGGACCTGCAGTGCCTCTGTCCGCAGCCACCCTGTTCTGAGCCCAGTTCTGTAAAGTGACGGTGGACAAGGATGAGTGGCTCAGCAGGGTACTGGGAGCCACATGTCCCCCATGTCATAGGCATCTCTCAGGTGCAACCTTGACAAGGCCCCAGAGATAACGATGTCCCCCAAAGAGGTCAGGAGGAGCGCCCGCCACCGAGCCCGTCCCTGAGGGGCAGGAAGGTAAGGGTCAGAGGACACAGGCTGCAGCCGTAGGAGTTTCGCCACGGCGCTCGGGGAGGAAGGAAAGAGGCAGCGTGCCCCCCTTCCGCACGTCCGTGGTTGGGTGCCCCCCTTCCGCACGTCCATGGTTGGGTGCCCCCCTTCCGCACGTCCGTGGTTGGGTGCCCCCCTTCCGCACGTCCGTGGTTGGGTGCCCCCCTTCCGCACGTCCGTGGTTGGGTGCCCCCCTTCCGCACGTCCGTGGTTGGGTGCAGAACCGGGGCTGCCCCACGAGGACCCCAGCACAGAGCCCCGGGCAGGGCCCCGCAGACTCCGAACCCCAGGCCTCGTGGGGCCGGCTCTCCGGGCTGTCCCGAGGGAGGGTGGAGGGCAGTCCCTCGTGCAGCCTGGGATGGGCCTTTTCCAAAGTGCTCCCCAGGAGGGCAGAGGGTCCTCACACTGTGCCAGGGGTCGCGTGGAGGAAGCTGACTTTAAGAGAAGGCAGATTTCAGCAGGTAAAAACAGGAAAAGATAATGACCCTCGGCCCACGCGGTCATTACGCCACCAAGATAAAGCGCCCCGGAAGGCCATCACCCTCAATTAAACAACATCTTGGGGCACTCAGGGCCGGGAACTGGGGCTGCTTCCGGAATGCTCCCCTCTCTCTCCAGAGGGTCGGCAGGCAGGGTTGCCTGAGGCCATCAGCAGAGCTGGGGACCCCTTCTTGTCACCCCCAGCCCTCCCCTGAGGCCCTGGAGCCCCAGGCACTCCCAGCTCTAGGAAGAGGGACCCACACACGGGAGCAGCCCCTGAAGACAAAAGTGCAGAGGCAAGCAATGTCCAGGGCTGCGGACGGCACCGCTGTATCTGCGAAATTCTTTTCATCTTTGTTTTGATGGGTGAAGTTCAATGCCAGAATACTTGGTTTATGAGTCATGCTAATTACAGCTGGGTGCGGGGTGGGGGGTGGGGTGCGGATGGTTGAAGGAGGGCAAGAGGCACCAGGCAGAACAACAGAAAGAAGTGTGTTCCAAAAAAGTAGGATGTGCTGCTTTGCCCGGAATAGAAAGGCTCCGTCCGTCCGGGAAAGGAGGAGCCTGCGCCCCTCCCCCCCCACTCCCGCCAGGGCCCACCGGGAGGGGCCGCGCGCTGGCTGGTCGCACCTGCCCCAGACAGGTAGCGGCACCCTCTGGTGAACAAGACCTCTCGTGCCGGGTTTCTCTGTGACCCTGACATGCTGTTTACAGGGAGCACTGTGCTTGGCATCCCAAGAGACTCGAGATGGGCGAAACCAGGGACATGCAGGTCCCCGGGACGCAGAACACGGCTGTCCCTCCTGCTCCCGGGCACCTTCTCTTTGGGCGGCTGGGAAGTGACCATTGGGAAACCCGAGGCGCTCAGGGCTCCAGCCTCCGCTGGGAGAGCTGCGCATCTCTGAGGAAGCCACACCTCTGCTCTGCGCACAGAGGTGCAGGTTTGAGTCCCGGGTCCGCCCTCCACTGCCTTGGGCCGAAGGCCTGAGCCTTGTGTGGGGCCGAAAGTGCCATTGACAGGACTGCTGAGAATTAGCGTTCGCTCAGGGCCTCTGTGCAAGTAATACGCACGCACGCACGCACACACATGCACACGTGTATGCACATACATGCACGCACGCGCACATACACGCACACATGCACACACGCGCGCACACATGCACACACGTATGCACATACATGCACGCATGCGCACATACATGCACGCACGCACGCACGCACGTACATACACGCACACACACACATCCATGGCTGAGCTCCACTCAGCTCTCAGATCCAGAGGAAGAACAAGGAAGCGGGATGAGAGGGGGCACCTCAACTCTCCGCCCCCATCTCCCGGTCACCTGCATGTCCCCCCCCCCCCGCCTCTCCCCGGCAGGGACACTGTGCAGGCCTCAGGAAGAACGAACTTCCTGGCCACAGCAGGCCTCTCCCTGCAGGACACACAATGGTCAAGTGCATCTGTTTGTGACTTTGCACATGGGCTGTCTGCGAGCTTTCCTGCACTATAAAAAGCAAAGGCCTCACGGCCCCTGAGGGCCCCACCTCGCCCCCACCCACCCCCCACCCCAGGGACCCAGGACGCAGCTAGCGGCGGAGGCAACGCAGCTTCCCGGGACTCTGCTCATGTTCAACGCTCAGAAGGAGGATGTTCCAAGTGTGCCCAACTGCCACCATTGAGACACTAAGTGAGGCAGAAACAAGTCCCCTCCAGTGGGTCAGGGGGACCCAAGAGTGCCCGTGGCCCGTGGGGGTACCCAGGACAGGTGGGGAGCTCACCTGCACCCGTGGCGATGCCCGGGAAGAGCTGGGTGGTACGAGACAGGGGCGCCGACACGGAGAGGTGTGGACAGCTCAGGGGCTCAATGCCCGGTCCGGGGCTCCCTCAGCAGCCCCGGCAGGTCCCCGGGGCAGAGACCTCATTCGTCCCCCTCCAGACCGGACCTCCTCCCGGAACTCCAAGGCCATCAGCTGCCGTGGCCCGAGTCAGCACTTCCTGTTCTGCACGGGGTCCAAGTGGGCCACAGGCAGGGCGGACGGGCCTGGCTCTCAGGTGCCCCAGGCGGCACTGGGGTGGGGGGCTCCCAGGAGGTGCACAGAGGACCTGGGCGCCACTCCTCGTGCCCTCAGAAGAGCCCACGAGAACAGTGAGGCAAGATAAACACCCCACAAAATACAGGAGCAGGGTGGGGTGCAATCGTTCCTCACAGCATCCCCCTGCCACACAGCCCCTGCCCCCACGTCACAGAGGGGACCGAGCTGGCCCCACACGGCACCGCTGCCGTGGAGGGGAGTGGCAAGAGGAGACGCGGGGACCTTCCCGCCACTGCAGCTCCTGCCTCTTTGCCACAACTGCCACCCGGCCCCTCCCACCGGGCTCCTCACCCGCCCAGCAGGCAGCTAAGGTGTCTGCTCCACCCGGCTCTGGCGACGGCCACGCTGGTCCCGCCCGGCCACCTACCTCCCGCCGGCGTCCTTCCTGCGGCCTCTGGGCTCTCCCGGCACCGCCTCTTAGAGCATCTCCTGGCGGCGGAGCCTCCTCCGGGCCAGGTCGTGGGGAGAACAGACTTGTCGAAGGGGCCGGCCGGGAGGAAGGAGGGAGAAGTCCTCGGGGAAGACGGCGCGGAACCGGAGGGCCGGGCGGCGGCCGTCTCTGCCCCGCACCTTGACGTCCTCGGCTCCCAGATCTCTGTGGCCAGAAGCGGAAACGCCGTTTCTCGAAAGTCAAGGAAGGGCCGGAGAGAGCGGGACGGGCGCGCACAGGGCAAACCCCGGCCAGATGTGAGCGGCCGCGGCGCCGCCGAGGCTCCAGCGCGCGCTTCCCCAACAGCGGCCGCCCAGGATTAACCGTGTGTGTGCCCGCCCGCCGCGGGCGCCCAGGGCCGCGCGGCCCCTTCCTGGCCACCCCGGGAAGCCAGAGCAGGCTGGGGCTGGGGTGGCCACGCTGCGTGTCCGGAAGCCCGCCCAGCTGTGAGGGCGGCCGGGAGCCCAGGCCAAGGAGGCTCGGGGCGCCCCACGCTGCTTACGGGCAGGCGGGGCAGGGGCGGGGGGATTTGGAGGCGCTCGGGGGTACCTGTAACCAGCTGCGAGGAATCGAATCCCCAGACGGTGGCAGACCTGAGAGTCGCCCCCCCCCCCCCCCCCGATCAGGGCCTGCGCCTGGGGTCCAAGGACCCTGGACAGGATTGGGGAGACCTGCGAACCCCCAAAACAAAATGCAAAATGGCACGTGTGTGCCCACATGCGTTTTGGGGCAGTGATGGCGTGACCCTTCCGTCCGATTCTTAGACAGCTTTGTGACCCGAAGGTGGGGAAGCCCTCAGCTGGGGGGACAGCGAGAGGCAGGGTGAGGCCCGGAGGGACGTGAGTGTCCTGTCTCCTTCCTTGGTCTGAAAATCGAACATTTTCTCTGTCTCATACCAAACTTCTTTCTCAGCCTCGACCCCCGCCCCGCAGCCTGAGAACTAACTGCCCCAGGCGGGGCGGGTCTCCATCCCCGCACTCGGGGTCAGATGGGCTTGTTCTGGAATCTTCCCCTGTCACAAGGAGAGGAAGGACCTGAACAGGGACAGGCTGTTGTGATGACCAGTTTTCCTCCTTGTCCGCTTGGCTCTGAGGCCCCTTCCCCCGTCCTGTCCCACCGGCGTGGCTGTCACTCCTGCACCCCTCGTTTGGGTCATCCCTCGGCCCCGGGCCCCTCTCTCTGGCTGCCCTTGGACAGAGCGCACAGAGGTGGGGCACTGGTTTGGGGTGCTCGGGGCAAAGCGGACAGCCCGCCCCTCACCCTCCTTCCCACCTCTGCTCCCCACGTGTCTGCCTGGAAGGCTAAGGAGTCAAAAGGGAAGAGGGGGTGCCCACCTGACGCCCTCCAGACCCCGCTTCCTGCCAGGCGGGGTCTGGGGAGCTGGAAGCAGGGTGCCCAGTGACCACTGCGTGGAACCCCAGGCTCCGCCGCCCCCCCGGGGGGCCAATGGGAGGAAAACGCCCCTGGTCCTGCGTGGTCTGGCGGAGTTCACGGACACTCCGACAAGAGTCAGAACCCGCGTGCCCATTGGAGACGCTGCACCAGCCGGTTCCAGGACTCGGGACCCGCTCACGGTCTCAGGCACGTGGCCGAGGCCTGGCCGCACGGACCTCCCTGTTGGCGACCGACACAGGAAAACCCAGAGATAAGCACGTCGCCTCCGTCCCCGTGATAACCTGAGGGATGTTCCCGCCAACAAGACCCGGGCCCAGCCCAGGGACGGACCTTCCCCTCGGGTTCTGTCCTCACGTCGCCTTTGCAGCAGGGGCGCAGGGGACCCCACAACATGAGAATCCGGGGAGGCCCGGCAGCTCCGTCCTCAGGCGGCCTTTGTCCAGCCCGTGCGAGGGTCCCGGTGTTTCTCTAGTGAGCTGGGAACCCCCTGAATGCAACGGAAAAGCTCCCCATTGCCCTGCGCAGGGACTCAGGCCTGGGGAAGCCCTGGTCGATACCGAACTGAGTCCCCGCCACGCTGGGCACACGGCTTGGGAGAGACACGGGCGCAGAATTGCAAGCTCTGCGCCTGCCTTCACCCTAGCCAAGATGGGTTTGGGGTTGAAGAGCTAAAAGACACTCACCCCCAAGATCATTCGAGGGCACAGACTGCGCGGCCCGGCACCGCGCCGAGCTCTGGAAATACAGCCAAAAAGTGAGCGGCAGCTGGCCGGTTCTAATGGGAGGCGTGGCGTCCTCGGCGTGGGGTGCTGGCCCCGCTTGGCGGGCCTTACAGTTTCCTCATCGATAAAGCAGAGCTAGGTCCACAGGCCTCTGATCGGGAACCCGGGAGGTCAAAGTGAGCTGTGAACAGCACCGAGCATCCTGCCCCAGCGGCTCGGGGGGCCGCAGCCCTGCCCCAGCGGCTCGGGGGCCGCAGCCCTGCCCCAGCAGCTCGGGGGCCGCAGCCCTGCCCCAGACACCTGCGTTTTCGGCACTGGGATGGCTGAAGGCCACGCGCAGTCTCACAGTTCGAGTCACATCCTTCTGTCCAGTCGTTTGTGCCCACACAGTGGGCAGAGGATTGATGGAGCAGGTGCAAAGCGCTAGAATGTTCGTTGTAACTATCATTACGGTAAGTCTAGCCTTCTTCCCTCCCTCCTTTTGGACGCTAATCTCCCAAGAGATTAGAAGGGGGATGACTTCCCTACCTCGAGGCAGAAATGGGGGTGGGGGGGAGGTATGAAATGTGGCAATAAGAGCTGGGGTTTCCCAAGATATTCCTGTGAAATAGAAGGCTCAGAGCTGTGGGAAGTTTCCCAGAACAGGCTCCCCAGAGGGCTAAGCACAACATGGGTAGCGCCATCGCGGCCCACAGCTCAAGCCAACAGGCCCACGGGCCAAAAGTTCACGAGGCCCGGCTCCCAAAGCCTGCAAGGCAGCCTGCAATAAAGGTAATAAAATATGTCACCGAAACACAGAGCTGGCCAGGTTCCCAACGCCCTCATGTCGGGAAGATGGGCAATTCGGCAAGCTAGGGGTGGTCTCGCCGAAGACCCGGTTCTCTCCAGGTTTGGGCGTAGCGTCCCCACGGACACAGGGCAGAAAGTTCTCAGTTCAGCAAATATCTTTCTTCCTGTTGGACCAAGTCCTGACCATGACCAGTGCCACGATGGGAGTCATGGGGAATAAAACAAGAAAGAAACAAAGAAAAAACCCAGAATTAACAAATCAGAACCCAAAGCCAGCAGCAGGGCCTGGGAGAGATTTCATCAGCCTTGTGATCCGTGTCATTGGTGAGAGGCGGGGCCAACCAGAACGCTGAGGTCCCCCCGCCCTCCGCCAACCCCCCAAGGTCTCGCTCTTGGGCTCCCAAGGGAACTGGAGGCCACACCCATCCTGGAATTCCCTGGGAGCTCACACCTCCTACACAAAGGATGTTTGCGCCAAACCCCCAAAGGCTTCCCGAACGTTCCCAAGCGGCTCCATCTTCTCAGACAAGGGCAGCTCATGGGACATGAAGCCCGGAGACCCACGGGAGAACATTCTCTGGGATCCATGCCCAGGAGGCAGCACACTCTGTGTCCTCTCCACTTTGCCAGTGCTGTGTCTCTCCCTGGGCATGTCACGGCTGCTCGCCGTGTCCGTTTCCTTGTCACTGCAGGAAACTATGTGACCTTGGTTGAAGTCTGGAAGGCACTCGGTTACCGATCAGCACAGCCTGTCATTAGCGGCACTGTGATGTTTCCCACCGCGGCCCGAGGTTCTGCCTCTCCCAGCTATTTTGGGCCGGGCTGCTCAGTTGTCCCACAGGGGCAGAGACTGATATTGCAGACTTTTGAATTCCTTTCCAAAGGGTAGCCACAGGCAGGCTCAGATGGCAGGGTCCCACTGCCAAGGGGTGGGGGTGGGAGTCTCCGTGGAGACTTGGGAAGGAGCTAAGATGGAAACTTGGCAGCCAGAGCCAGCCTCCCTGGCCGCTGGCCCACGCCCATTGCTCCTAGATGGCGGTGCCCGTGGTCTACAAGGCTCGGAGCATGTGGGGATCAGGACAGACAACTGCAAGGTCAGAACAGGCTGATCTGCTGCTTCGTGCTGCTCACACCAGGAGAAGACCCCTGCCTAAGGACAAACCTTCCCACAAAGTCCCCACGATGCAAAGACGGGCAGCCAGGGGTCAAAAGAACTACATTTGCAGTTCCGCGTTTACCTTTTACGTGCTTTCTGGCCCTAATCAAAGCCATGCCATGCCCCCTGCCTCAGTTTCTCCATCTCTCAGTGTATATGTCCCTGTTTGGGGAATCCCTCTCAGTTAGACAGAGACAGGCGTAGACGGAAAGGTTAGGCAACGTTTTACTGAATAAATAACATGGGAGGGCCCCCTGGTGGACCGCACGATTCTAAGCACTTGACTATGAAATGAGTGAGTCAATGAGTAAGTAAACACATGCCTGAATGATTAGCGTGAAAACTGTTTAGTCGTTTATGCAGAGCCCAGGAACAAAAGGAGGAGAGAATTTCAGGCGGAGGGCCACGGTGATGCCTCCCGTGATGATGAGACGAGGAGCGTGGAAATCGAAGGAGAACCTCGTGTAGCTGACCGTTTCTTCTGGGAATTTACCCTATCGGGTCACTCATAGCTGTGCTCAAACAAGTCACATCGCTGTCATGTAAAAAGATCACAGATACCCAGAAAGGACACCACTGGGGGCCTGGTAAAATAAAGGACAGGGCATCCGCGCAGCGGAGCCATCACACACCGCTCTTCAGAGAATGAAGCAGCTCTCCATGTAACAAAGCGGAACAAGTTATATTGTGACGTGAAAAACTACAAACCTTATTGCAAAAAAACATGCCTGAAAGACCCAAGTAAATGGAAAAGCAAACCGTGGGTAGAAGACTCGATATCATAAAAATCTCGGTTCTCTCCCAACTCACCTACAGATTCAGAGCAATTCCATTCAAAATCCCAAAAGGTTGGGGTGGGGGGGATATGGGAGGGGGGACACGGGGAGACTCGGC
>PVJL010013669.1:0-18305 GCA_004026885.1 Lyroderma lyra
TTTTGCTTCTCTAGGAGTATTTTAAGAGATTTTAGAGGATCCGTTGTTTATAATGACAGATACTGATGATGAGTATGATGGATGTGGGAGCCTTTTCTTCTGGTAACTGATCATCCTCTTCTGCTCTGTGTGAGTGTCCATGGTCGTGCAGTTAACACCATCTTTCTGTTCCCTGTGAGCTCCTCGGTTTTTATTTGGTCAGTTGGACTTGAACGCTTAATGCATAGAAGGCATTTTTCTTAGTGCACTCACTCTGCAGTGTAGACTGTAGACTGCGAATTCTCCACTGTGGATATAGTTAATCATAGTAAACTGTAATCTAGATTTAATAACTAGAACCTGCCTTTTCTTGGCTTTGGGGTTTGTGTAGATTATGTACAGAGATTTCTTTTTCCCTCCAACCTGGAAACATTATATAATGAAGGATAGGAAGGCAGAAGACTTTAAAGGATTGGGAAATAATGCCATGTAGAAAGGACAGAACAAGTCAGCCAAGTGGAATACACTACCTAACCCTAAATGTTTGTGTGCTTTCTAGGGTTTACAGCAGAATTCACTTTTATTAGGTATATAAGGGTAACAATGTGCTGTGGTAGCAGGGAAGTTAGCTCCACATTAACAGTTTGCATTTCAAAGTTTACAAAGGAATACAATACAAAGAATGACTTGGCATTAGGGACCTTTTTGAAAAATTTCAGAATTTAGATATTTCATGCAGTCAAGAGCATTTTAATGTACCTGCTATGAGTTTAAGAGTAAATGAAAAGAAATGGTTCTTTTGGAAAACATAGCCCATTGTTTTGTTGTTTAAAACTTAACAGAAATCTCAAAGCTTAGTACAATGTTTGGTAGAATATGAAATGGAGAGCTTAGATTAGAATTAGGTTAACTTTCATTTGTGAAAATTATATCTAAAAACTTCATCTTGTCAGTTTTACAAGTCAGCGTCTATTAATGTACTGTGTGTGCTCTGTTAAAGGAATCAAAATAACTATTGGAGAGTGTGATGACTAATTTAATATTCAGCCATCATATCATATGTAAGTAATTTTCATTGATACTCAGCTGAGTATTTGCAATTGAAAGAAATCTTAAGTAGCCAGTATTCTAATTTTGATTTGTATTTGATTATTAGCAAGTGAAATTGAATGATGAGATTTAAGGAGATAGTTCATGTTATTTGTGTGGAAGTTTGATATACAATGAAATTTACACATCAATGAACTGGTGTGTGAATAAAAGTTTTTAAAAATAAAGCTGAGCTACTTTGTTTATAGCAGCAGTTCTCAACCTGTGGGTCACGACCCCTTTGGGGACTCGAATGACCCTTTCACAGGAGTCGCCTAAGACCATCGGAAAACACATATCAGATATTTACATGATTCATAACAGTAGCAAAATTACATTTATGAAGTAGCAATGAAAATAACTTTATGGGAGTCACCACACCATGAGGAACTGTATTAAAGGGTTGTGGCATTAGGAAGGTTGAGAACCACTGGTTTATAGGAATATGTAAGTTCATATAAAAGGTAGACAGTTTAGACTCCTGGAAGAACATTTTATCTCAGAAGCTCAAATGTTTAATAAGTATTTGGAAAGTAGAGTATGCCTGCTTCTGAACTGTTTGTTTAGCATATTTTAAGAATTTATAATAGAAGCTAAAGTAACCACCTTAGTAAAATTGACAAATGCAGAGGTGATTATATATTTTACTTCATTAATATGTAGTTTTCAGAATGTATATTCAAATGTGTTTTTAGGACCATGACACAACCTTCTTTTGGTTATGGACTTCTTTGCAAATGTAGTAAAAGGTATGGACTGTTGCAGAAAAATTGTACCATATATACAGTTTTTGGGAATTACTGAAGTCTGTTATGAATGCAGGTTAAGAACCCTGAGTTTAATGTGTTGACTATACAAGTATGTTAACAGGATATGATGTCATATGCTATTCATTTATTAAAGTACAGGTGGATTTTTAAGTGAATGTAATGGAGCCTTGCTTACTGTAAGTACAGATATTGACAAACAAGTCTGTTCACAATCAGTAAGCAGATTTACCTCTTCACAGCACATTTAGAACGAAGATAAGTATTTTTGACTGTCACAAGTGTATCTGGGAAAGTAAAATTACTGTCTTAGACAGTTTCTCAAATTGGTCTAATTTATTAAGAATAATTACCATTTGTAGAATACTTCTGGGTCATTAAGGTGTTCTACAAGTGTTCCCAGTCCCCCAAAACAACCCGACCAGGTTGCCTGTTACAGTTTCCCCATTGGAGACGAGCGCCCTAAACCTCAGGAGGAATGTAGCTGCTCAGGAATGCCTGCACTAATAGCTGCTTGGCCCCAAAGCCCTTCCCTCAGCCCCTTCCCTCTCTGGCTCCTTGGGGCTGAGAGCAGTTTCTTGTACATGTTGTCCAAGTTGAATTGTGACTTAATCACTCTAATTTTTAATAAGCAAGACAGGCTACAGATAGAAGTAGTATGTGAATAAGGATAGAAAGTGGCTATAAGTTACTTTTTAAAAAATTACATGAAAGATCAGATCCAAGTAGGTTTGGCTAATAGCATCTTGTCTAAGAATGTTTTAGTTACAAATCTATTACTGATGATTGCAACTACAAGGTACTGAGCATCCACTCTGCACTTGGCCTTGTACTTGGTGCTTTTTGTATTTTATTTCTGTTTCCTCTTAACAGCCCTGTAAGGTTTGACCGGTTTTAGTAGATTTGAATAACAGAGGCCCAGGGATTACATGATGTGTCTGAAGACTGTCCCTGTGGTAAGCCAGGATGCTAACCAGGTCTCTGATTCTGCCGTGCACACTTTACCTAGGGGGATGAGATCTCAAGAACGGAAAACACACCAGCTAATTGACCAATTCTTTTCTTGAGCCCAGTAGCCAAGCATTATGTAGTTGTGACCTGTAGGTGGTAGGGTTTTTATTTAACCTTATTTCTCAATGATCTTTTTCCATGGTTGCTCATAATCCATAAATTCTAGTCTATGGGTTGAGTTGTGTTTCTGAAAGCTTGCTTAACTAACATTGACTCCTCTTGGCCGTTAGATACTGGTTTCCAAAATTTGCTGTAATAGAGTGTTTTCTAAAAACCTGCAGGCTGAGAACCATCCGTGGATCATAAAATCAACTTACTGTGTATAGTAAAAGAAAATGAGAGTAAGGATTGGTGATTATATGTGAACAGAGTTTATTGTATTATATAGACATGTATGAGTACTATTTAGAAATAGAAAATATTTTTATTGCTATGGATTGTGGAGATGTGGAAACAAGTGCTCTAATGAATAATGATGCTACATAGTAGATGTCTGTTCCTTCTGCCCCTCACTCAGCAACATACAAGTTTGGGATTATATTTATTTCTATTTCCCCCCAACTTGTTTCCCATCCAACATGTTGAATGAGGCTTCTAACATGTTTTAAATGAGAAAATTGGTTGAGGTTAAGGGTTGGGGTAGAGGTACCAGCTGGTTTTACTGTTGGCTGAAAGAACCATGTTGATTCTGGGGACAGATTTTGGCTTTTAAAGGCTTGACTCTTTAGAGACAGTTGTCTGCATGTTCTTACTGTGAATCATCTGGCCTTATAGAATTGAAATGGGCTCAGTAGAGTAAGTTTGGAGATCCAATACTATCTTCTGGGGTTTGGGCAGGTTATTAAATTTCTTTCTTAGTACCAGTTTCCCCGTATGTAAGGTAGAGATGACTGTTAAATAAGGTGGCATACATGAAGGGCATGACATGGGGCCTTGTGTGTTGGGTGCATGATTATCAGTCTTATCATTTAGTCCAATGTATTGATGTTACAGCCCAGAAAAGTGAGGGGCTAGAAAGGCCAAGTTACTTGAACAAGCTTTCAATGGCAGTGAGTGAGCAGGCCAGGACTTGAACTTTGGTTTTTGTTGATTCCAAATAAGTATTGCTATGAACATTCATGTACAAGTTTTTGTGTTTAATTCTTTTGGGACTATAGGTATGAATGTAATTGCTTGGTTATGTGGTAACTCATTTCTTGATGAACCGCTAAACCTTCCTAAATCATGCACCATTTCACATTCCCATGAGCAATTTGTGAGGGATGTAGTTTCTCCATAACTTGACCAACACTTGTCTTTCGATCTGCCTTTTTCATTATAGCCATTCTAGTGGGTCTGAAAGTGGTATCCCATTGAGTTTTGGTTCCCCTAATGACTAATAAATTGAGCATCTTACTTACTTAATTGGCTATTTGTGATTATCAGCCATCTTTCAAATAGGCTATTTATCGTGTTACTTTTTATATGTGATGTGAGGGAGGGGTGCAGATGCATTCTTTTGCATATGAATATCCAGATGTTCTAACAGTATTTATTGAAAAATACTCTTTCTTCATTGAATTGTCTTGGTACCCTTGTTGAGAATCAGTTGACTCAGTGTATCGGGCTTATTTCTGGATTGGAACTCTATTGCATTGAACTACATGTCATAAGTGGGGTTTTTTTGTTGGTTTTTTTGTTTTTTGTTTGTTTGTTTGTTTTTTGCTCCCCGGCACTTGGGCAGCTCCCTGAGTGGGAATTGAACCCAGGCCGCAGCACCGACAGCGCCAGCACTGAAGCCCCAAGCCACTGCACCATCAGGGAACTCCCCATGAGTGTTTTTCATTACGGGTTTTGATAACTAAGTGCTTAGAAACATTTTTTTTTTACATTAAATTTAGTGAATACCTTAATAAGTAGTCTTTACAGTAATTACCTCTTAAGTATGAAGCCTGTAAATTGAAGACTAATATATAAAATAGTTTAGATTAATTTGAGTTTTAAGATTTTCCTTACGAAACTAAACTGATCATATTGCTTATTAGTTCAGAGTATTGTTTCAGGGTATTAAGTGTCTTGATTCCTGCCTTTGATTGGTACAGCACCTTCTAGCTAAAGAAGGGATCCTAGTCCTGATCCGAATCCAATAAATTGTCTTTGGTTTTCTGTTACTCAAACCACCTAGTGTTTGGTGGGATGGGAAACATGAGCTAGGTTAATTTTAAAATTAGGATCTCGTTGTGTATATATTTTTATATCATTCCTTTGTACATTAGTGCATTTCATTATGGGTTATGTGTGATGGACAGGACTTTGCATTTTGATGTCATTAGATTTTGTTAAAAGTTTTTATATTCCTTTGTAATGGATTTTTTTGGTTTCTTTAGAAAGTATAATTAGTGATTTTCATGAATTTTTATTTTCAGCAACTATAAGAAAAAGTTTACTAAGTCAAGTAAGTGGTGTAAGAAGGTGATTTCTGAATCTTGTAAATAAATATATGGTATTAAGAGCGGATTTAGATAACCAAGCATTTAAAATAATGCTAACCAAATAGAGGAAATGAAAGTACCACATAGATCTTACATGTAGCTGCAATTTAAATTGCTGATTTTTGGAAACTTCCAGTTAAACTTATATTCACATTAAGTGAAGGAAAGTGGTCTAATGCTTTTTCCCCTCCTTTAATCACACAGGACCAGGATTGCCAAGAGGAAAGCCTCCCTGTGGTCCTCTGCTGTGGTCCCTTTGCAGCGGTCACCCTGGATGGTCTCTTCACTGTGGGATGAGGTAGTAGGTTGTATAGTTTTAGGGTCACACCCACCACTGGGAGATAACTATACAATCTACTGTCTTTCCTAACGTGATAGAAAATCTGCACTCTGGCGGCATCCTAGGAAGTTACTAGCTAATCGTACGGTATTGGAGATGAACTTGCGTGGAAATGCACCGAGTTGCTTATTAGAGATTACAGATTCCAGCAAGTAGACTGGGTGGGGGTGCTTTTTGCTTCTTATTTCTGTGTATCACAATAACTGTGTTTTATTTGGATTGAGGCTGATAATTTTGTTGCGTTTTCTTTTGAAAAAGAGTGCTCCAGAAGAAGATTGCTCTGTCAGAGTGAGGTAGTAGATTGTATAGTTGTGGGGTAGTGATTTTACCCTGTTCAGGAGATAACTATACAATCTATTGCCTTCCCTGAGGAGTAGACTTGCTGCATTTAATGCCTAGATGATACTAAAACTCAGAAGAATTAATTTTGACATTGTTTTGTATTTACAGTCTGTTTTATGTCAGTTTTCTCTATTCAGGTAGAGTGTGCCTACAATAGATAACAGTGGTTTAACATTTTTGCTTTTCACATGTGGTATATTTCAGTAATTTGGAATTAGAAATCTCAAAGTGGACAAAGGAAGGAACTCTCAGGCAGTCTTAGTAGGAAACTTGGCCCCTTTGGAATTGTGAGTAGGCACGATGCCCTGCATCCTGCTTCATGTGTCTGGGTCAGGGGGCCCTGGGCCCTGTGTGAGCTAACAAGGAGTCAGACTAGTTAGGGTTCATTCCCCGGTAGGGTTTTCGGGTGGCCTTGGGCAGTGTGGTAGCCGCCAGCTGTTTCGATGGTGTGTTGATTTGGGTGGCCTCATCTATCGAGCCTGGGAAAGGAGAATGGGGCTCTGGGTGCTGCCCTCCCTCCCTGTATACCACAAAGACCTCAGCTCTGCCCCTGAAACCTGGGGTGGTCCTTGATTCAAAAAGAGGTGTTCTCTGAAGCTGTCCGATGGGGCAGTGCAGAGTTTGTTGTTTTAAAGAAAACTTGAGGGTAATGTTAGGAAGGGCTGCTTGAGAAGGCCCGTGTTGCAGGGGTTTTCCCACAGCCAAACCATATATTGCCTTGGGCCTTTATAATCAAGCAAGGCTAAAAGCTCTGTGGTTTAAGTGCTTGCTGTTTATTTTGTTTTGGTAGAAGAAAAAGGCCGAGTGTGGAGGTGAGGGAGTGGTCATGATCTCTTCCCTGCACATTTCCATTTCTCCTAAATCTTAATGTCAGAGGTAGTCACAGTGCAGCAGAAACTTCCCATGATGGCAGGCATCCGGTTCTCCTGTATGGGCCCAACCCCAGTGATTTATCTGGGCGGAACTGATGCTTTTTGTTTCATCACTGGCATGTCTACTAGATGGACCCTGCATGGCCCAGAATTGGTTTTTGTTATAAACTAGGAGAAACCTTTTGAATTCATGCCTTTTGGTGTGTCAAAGAAAAGTGGGAAAGTTTGAGATCTCTCTCACTTATTCTTTGTTAAACTGACAAGTTGAATAATTCACCTGCTTTTGTGACAAGTCATGGACTTGTGTGGCTTCCGACCTGTGCTGCCTACGGTGTGGATATTGTCACCAGTCTGCAGTTGCAAACTTGCCCAACTAGTAATTAAGGTCTAAAGAAAAGTGCATTTATATCTGTTATTAGTTACACAAGGACCCATTTCATTTCTTCCTAACCAAGCGCAGTAAGCGAATCAAGTTACGGAGAACTACATGTTGTAAAAATACTTAAGTACCTTTATGGAGAGTGGTAGTCTCTAAAGGCTTGTTTCTGGTGGCATCAAAAATTGTGATCACGGGAACTCCCTGGTGGTGTAGTGGCTTAAGGCTTCGGCGCTGGCTTCGATTCCCAGCCAGGGAACTACCCACATACAAAACAAAAATAACAACAAATTGTGATCACAGTTAGCTTTCATTTACTGTGATTGATGCATCAGAAACTCCAATACCCAGGCCCAGGAGGGACTGGCTCTAACCTAGGAGATGCCCAGCTTCTAAAGGGGACAGGCAGGCAGAGTGATATACTGCTCTGGTTGACTGTAGCAAGCAGGATTTATACATAATGTCACCTAATTTTCCAGTTTATCAAGAGAGTCTGGAAATTTTAATGAAATACAATATTTAAATTTTGGGTAGTATGTTCTGATAAAATGGAATTTTTGTTTCTTCATAACAAGATCTTTGATGTTAAGCAAATACATTTGTGTATCAAGATCATATGACCAGTAACTTTTAAAAGCATCCGTGAAAGAATTCTGATTGGTTTTAATTTGAACTAAAACCCAAACAGCCTAATTTAGCAGGTTAATTTGAAGTGCATCTGCCAAGTAGAAGACGGCAAGAAAAAAATGGGTTCCTAGGAAGAGGTAGTAGGTTGCATAGTTTTAGGGCAGGGATTTTGCCCACAAGGAGGTAACTATACGACCTGCTGCCTTTCTTAGGGCCTTACTATTCCACGGTAACCTGTAACCCGTTGCCTTGCTGTCTTGCTTTGGTGTAAGAGTTCTTTCTGTGGGTTTTCTTACAAGTGAAAACATTGCAGGAATACCATAGGAACGCAGTGCTGTCATTAGTGATTTCCTCAACAGCAGCGTGGTATTAACATCAATTACTAATGAGATCAGCTAATGAGAACTTAAGACTTCGGAAGTATACCTAGTTGCCTATGTGTCTCACTGGGGTTGCCGGAAAGTTTGGAAAGCATAGAACTTTTTTTGGTTTTGGTCACATTCCCATTTCTGATCTAGAGACTACCAGATGTTTCCCCCTCTAGTCTCTGTTACACCTAAGAAGACATTTAACAAAACTGTTGAAATTCGTATTTACTGTTTCCTGCACTGTTTTGTAAGTATTTATCTTGCTAAGTTTCTGGGTTTCTTTGTCTTCTGATCTCAAAATTTGGTGCAGTTCTTAGGGTCGTATTGCATATTGTGGAAATCATTGCATTGAATGTGCATTATGGTATGTAAACCTGGGATTGAATCTGTTAAATGTGTATACAAGGGCTGGATAATGGAATTTAACTATAATTGGTTAAACACTTTTTCAATAAAAATACTACTATACATCTTGTGCTTTTAAATCATTGTTTCATCTCCATCCTTGCAGAATTAGATGTATTTTTTATTTGTGAATATTTAGACTTGTGTTAAGATCTGTTAAAAATAATTTCATTTTTTATTCACAGTGATTTGCTGACTGGACTGTCATTCTCAGATGTGTATTAATGAAGCTAACTTGAGCCACATCCAGCTCTTTGTACACAGTTACTTACACCCTACTTTTTTAAGTAAGTCTCGTTCTTTGAGTCTGCTCCAGCAACAGCTCGCTGTCCTCAGTTCCCAAGTCTGGGTCACATGTTTCCTGAGCCTGGGGTGTGTGCGTGCATTACCATCGCAGGGGTCGATTTATTCGAAACCATTTTGAACAGTAATACATTTTATTTTAAAGGCTTCAGAGTGGGAAGGTTGAAAGGGAATTCAGTGAAGTTTCCTGTCCTGCCCCCACTCAGCAAACGTTCCAGTGGGAGGAAGGATGGGAGGTGGGTTCTAGGTGTGTTGTGCACCCTCTGGCCATTTGGGGCTTTAAATTTCCTCTACAAATTGAGATGGTTGGGGGTGGGTGTTTGTGTGTGTGCAGTCTTTTACAATCAAAGGTTTTACAATGGTTTCTGTTGATAAGTGGCAAAATTGCATTGTACACTGAAAACGATACTGGTTATCACAGGGATGACATTTCTCATTTCTTATCAAAACAGTGATCTCTAGCCATTGTCCTTATTAAAATACTTGGACGACAGCAGCCAGCCCTCATTCCCCCCGCCCCCATTCCCCTGAACCCGTCAGGTCGTCCCCCCTATTTTGTGTGACCGAGTTTGCCTTGGGAGAGAGCTGAGGGATCCCTGCCCTGAGGAGGTTGGATGGTCACCTGAAGGGAGCATCTGTTTTCTGATTCCTTGGGATTCTGAAATCCTAGTCTTGCTCAAAACTCATAACTTAGATCTTCAGTGTGACTTCAGGGCTGTTTTTCCCTAGGAGAGAGGGGTGCAGTAATTGTGCTGAGCTGTTACTGTCAGAAGAGCCGTGGGTTAGACACGCCAGTGTTTGCGAGTATGGAGGCTGCCCAGTGCTAGCATGGAAGCATGACCCATGTCCAGGGTTCCTTCTAGCACTCCTGCCATCTCTAGCACAGGTTCCATTCTCAACATCGCCTCTTGTCACTGCTATGAAACTGGCTGTCCCCCTCTTTCAGGGCATGAAGATGGAAGAGGAAGCAACGCCACCTAGTGACTCCTCTGTCTTAATGCTGCCATCTAGTGACGACTCTGTCTCAGTGCTGCTGTCACATTGCAAGGAAGGCTGTGTGACTCGGGCGATTGCCAGGCAGAACAGACTTGGTGTCACTGCTAAGAAAGACTGGGAGAGGGAACTGTAACAGAGGGCACTCAGAGGAACTCAGCATGGAGGAGGCTGGTGGGCCCTGTCCCTCCCACACGCCTGGGCCTGTCAGGCAGGGCCCTGCCCGTCCCTGTGGGCTTGCGATTCTCAGAAGGCCTGACGGGACTTTCCACCTTGGCAGGGAAGAGCGGGAGCAGGTTAGGTTTCTGTGAGTCCTGCACTACGAGCTGCTAGCACAGGGACTCCTACAGAACGGGAACCGGTAACAGCACTTGCTTTCTTAAACTGTTGAGAATAGTTTTAGGTTCACAGCTGAAAGTACAGAGTTCATGTATACCCTGTCCTTAGCCCCCTCCCCAGTGTCCCCACTGGACAACCTGAGGACATTGGTACATTTTAAAGTATTTTTTCTTTTGAAGTTCTTCACCATTAGAATTAGAAGCTTAGCTTATTGCCCCCATGGAAGGAAAGACATACAACTCAACAATGACCAGGGGACACATTCTTAGCCTTGAGTGTCAAATTGACACTGGAAAAGGAGTGGGCACTTGAAATATTTTTTTTTTTTTTGGAATTTTGCATAAACTTGTCAGGAGCTAAACCTGAGGACTGAGCATTGCATTAGACCAGCAGAGGAGAGGAAATGCACAGTGAACTTGCTCCACTGAAGAGGTGGTGAGGGTCACCAGCGAGCAGTAAGGGAATGAGGCTGGTCACACGGGCAAGTGCTGGCAAAGTGGTCTCTGCTAGAGCTCCAGGGTGGGCCTAGTGGAACTCCCTAGCCTGGACGGACTGGCGCAGGGGTGGGTGGGTGAGAGTCCAGGTGCAGGGTGGCAGGTTTGCCTTCTTTCTCCAGGGCATAACCTGGCGGGAGCCCAAAGGTAGGGAAGCCCGTGTGCAGCATGGAACCTTGGCAGTGAGGGCTGAGTACAGTGGCCACAGGTAGGGAGGTGTGTGGAAGGCCTTACCCACAGGACTTCTGGGAGCACCTCAACTTCATTAAGGTAGGGGTCTTCAGTAAAGTGCCCTAGCTCTTGATCTAGGGGCAGGTTGTGACTAGATCTGACCAATGAGATGCTAAGATGTAGTGGAGGGGGAGAAAGTTTCGTAAGAGGAACGTTCTCCAGTAGGCACGCTGAAAAGAATGAAAGCAGGTGAGAACATAATCATACACACTCACTCACTTTTTGGTGGGGAGGGTAGTTCCTGGCTGGGAATAGAACCCAGGTCATGCGTTGAGAGCACCCAAGCCTAGCGACTACACCACCAGGGAGCCCCCCAATATATTTTATTTAACCCAATGTACCTCAGTGTTTTTGCAACATGTAACTGATATAAAAACATTATGAGAAACTTTCATACTAATCCCATGTGTATTTTACACGTAAGACAATCTTAATTGGGACTGGCCGCATTTCAAGTAGCCTTTATGTGGCTGGTGGCTACCATACTGGACAGATAGCGGCTTGGACTCGGCCTGCAAGCTGCCATCTTGTGGTTGCACCGTCAAATAGCACCCTGAGCATCCACCCTGGGCGGGGCCCTGTGCTGACACCAGACACACCTTAGTTACCTGCTTCCTGCCCTGAGGTGTCATCCATCTAGTGGGAGGGGAAAGGCTAGATAAAGAGCCAGCCTATCGTTCTTTCAGTGCCCCGGGATTTGGAAACACCTGGGATGGTACTCAGCCAGAGCCGTGAGAAGGCTCCAAGGAGCGAGAAGGCAGTACCACAGCTGGGACGGACCGGGAGCTGACCTGCTTCGGGCCGTGTGATAAATAAGCAGCTGCCTTGAGCTGAGACCTCGGCCATGCCAAGGATGGGGCCACTGGGTAACGTAGTCCCGTGATCCCGGAGCGGTTTGGGTAGCGACGGAACGCCCCCCGGGACATCGGGGCATTGTCTCCAGGGCTTTGTGGGTATTGTAGTCCCATCCTGGGGTGGTGTGCATAGTGTGAGTCCGCGCTGCAGGGCATTGTGGGTATTGTAGTCCCATCGCGGGATGGCGTGCATAGTGAGAGTCCGCGCTCCAGGGCATTGTGGGTAGCGCTCTTCCACGCCCCCCGTGGGTAGCTTGGGACGTGGTGGCTGTCCTTCGGCTCCTCTGGTGAGCAAGCCTGCGATGGCCGGCAGCTCCGGTGGAGGCGGGCGGGTAATGCCTCGCTCTGGCCGCGGATTCTTTGAGGTTTGATTTCCCCCGTGTGAATGGGGCGAGGTGCGCGCAGCGTCCCGTCCTGTAGGGGCCGGGAATGGTTCGGGTAATTTGGGGACGACGGGCACCCCTGGTTCGGAGCAGGCGTCCCCACAGCTGTGGGCGTGCGGCTCGGGCTTGCTTCTTGGGTGTTCGTGGGGGTGCGCGGCAGGGTGGTTCCCACCTTGGTGATGGAGGCGCCGCTTGGCTCCGAGGACTCGGTTTTGGGGGAAGCATTGGCCTGGGGCAAACACCCCAGACTGACTTGGAGGATGAGGAGCAGCTGGGGCCGGGTCAGCGACCTGGAAGCCCTGGGGAAGTTGAAAGGGCCAGGCCGAGACTTGCTGGGCTGCATGGGACGTCTTTGTGTCCAGCGGCTGCCTCTGGCGTGGGGACCGTCCATGAGCACCAGTTGGAGTGAGTGGAGTGGAAGAGAACTTTCTCCAGGCCCCATGGAGCTGCTGGTTGGCCCTGTGAATTACTGGGATGGGGGCACACCTCTTTGGGCACTGTCTCTCCCCAGGGTCATGTGCCACACCTGCAGTTGGAGTACCCGCCCCCACAGGGAGAGTTCAAGTCCAGGTGTGCCCCATTCAGCGAGAAAGGGGAATGGTAAAACTTGTCTCTGGCGCGTGCTGAGTCCTCAGTAACGTTGTGTATTTACCAGACCCTGTAGGCACAAAAGAGGTGATGTCATGCTCTTGTCAGAGCAGGCTTGCTCTAAAACCCACACCCCACTGACCCTTGGGCTGTCCTCCCCTTCCTGGTTCTGATAGTTTAGTGAAGACGGCCCCAGCTGCAGGTTTGGGAGCTTCCAGCCCGCCTTCTGGGCTGGGACAGAATCCTGAGGCCAGAGCTGTTTCTGCTGTGCCCAAGTCTACCCTGGAGCACCCCACGCTCCTCCCAGGTCCAGAGGGGCCGAGGAAGGGGAGAACTCCTAGGGGCCTGGCAGCCCCGTCTCAGGTGGGCAGGACTTCCTTGTGTTCTTGTGGTGTCTTTACTTACACTGTGCCTTATTTTGCTTGCCCTTGATACCTTGCGTGTAACATCCCCTCTGAGTTCAGAGCTGCAAGTGGTTTCCCAGGAGACCAGGCCTGGTCTTGATTGCGTTTCAATAGTGAAACTAACACTGCCTTTCTTAGATGCATCTCACGTGTTCATGATGTATTATTATCCATGTAACAATGTTGTAGTGGTTTTAACTTCAAGTGCCGTTTGTTCATGGCTGGTATATAGGAAAGCAATTGAGTTTTATATAGTTATCTTGTATCCAGCAGTCTTGATGTAATCATGTTAGTTCCAGAAATTTGTTGTTGATTCTTTGGGATTTTTTTACATAGACATTCAGGCCATCTGCAGACAAAGACAGTTTTTTCTCTTCCTTCCCAGTCTGTATATCTTTTATTTCCTTTTCTGGTCTTCTTACATTAGCTAGGAACTCCAGTATGTAAGGGAATGGGAGTGGTTAAAGGGACCATCCTCGCCTTGTTCTGATCTCAGCAGGACAGTATCTAGTTCCTCAGCATTGGATGTGAGCTGTCACTTTGCACTCTCTGTTTAAGCACAGTCAGAGTTATAGAGGGTGTCAGCACAGCCCATTCTTAACCTATGCCTAATCAATACAGCTAATATTGATTCATTACTGCCTTCTGATATTGAGCCAGTGTTCAGATTTCCTTAACTGCCTCAAAAATGTCTAAACAAGGTCCACGCACTGCCTTTAATGGGCATGTCTATTAAGTCTCCTTTTATTCCATAGGGTGCCCTTACATGCGCCCTCACTCTCTGCTATTAACTCAAGGCTTTACAATTCTAAGCAAGTTACAGATATGTCAAGTCACTCTTCGGTTTCTTAATAATGGCTTGTTTTTCTCTGTATCGGAACACCGTGGTCACACCTCACACTGTTCACAGCCACCCGCTAACGACATTGGGTGCCCAGTTTGTTTGCAGTCCCCAAAGCACTGGCCTGTGCAGACGGGGCCTGGCGGTGACCCCCCCAGAAAAGGCCGATCTCCAGCGCAGCTGTGCATTAAGGAGACTCCCCCCTCAGAAGTTTGTGAGACCGAATTATTGAAGACCTGGGTCCTTTGCTGACTGCCCAGTCTTAAATTTCAAGTCCCATTTAAAGTCTCGGGAACCTAATCTTGGACACGTAAGTGGGGGGACTGTGCAGGAAACCAGGTCATGGTTTCCACTTGGCTTCAGGGCTCTCCCAAAGCCCGCATTCTGTGCGGCTGACCGTGCCGCCTTGCACTTCCTGGTCCTTGTCCTTTTGGCTCAGGGCAGGAGTGGATGGGGAGCTTCTGTGTTCACTGTGACAGGTCACTTTATTTCTCAGTGTGAGTGCTTGCCTGTGGCCTCTCGGAGGCCCTGTTCCTCTCAAAGAGTCCACACAGTGGCAGGACATCACCCAACTGCTGCAGGCTTTGTTTCCCACGTGGACACTGGGCCTGAGCCTGGTCTGGCCCAGCTCTGGGCATCTTGTTTACAGGACACCGGTCCAACATGAGCTGTTCTGAAGCTGTCTGCAAACGGCATTCCAGACCCCCTTACGCCTGCTGCACTGGGAAGTTGGGTGGAAGGGTCCTCCTCCGCAGCACCCCCTCACCTCTCTTCTCCTCCCCCAGCTCTGCCTCCGCCATTTGACTAGGAGTATGGCCCCAGGGCTCCTGACCACCAGGGACCAGGTGAGTCCTGACATCGCTTTCTTCTTGTCCTGGAGCTGCCTTGCTGGCATTAGGCCATGCCTCGCCCTGATCCTGGAGGCGTGGCCGGTCCTACCTATAGCCTTCTCTCGGACTGCTCTGCTTCCTTCCTGACTTGGGCATTACCACGTGGCCAGCTGCGCTCCGCACAGGTAGAATACAAATATGGCACCTGCATGCCTCTGTGCCCAGCAATTCCCAGGGCCTGACCAAGGGAGGGAAGGCTTTGGAGGGCGGAGCTGCCGGAGCTGCCCCAATGGACAGGGACACAGTCCAGTGAGTCTCCTGAAGACCGAAGTGAAGCCATCTGAAAGCAGCACTTACTAGAGGGGAGAGACTGTTAGAATGGTGGTGCGTTTCTCAGCAGTAACTACAGAGGGTAGGTGGATGGGTGCCGTGTGTTTTAGGGACTGAAAGAAAAGACCTGTTAACCCCAAATCCTGTACCAGATGGAAATCTCTCAGGAATGAAGGGGACATCAGGACACTCTCAGAACACTGAGGATCTGCCTCTGGGACAATGGTTCTCAACCTGGGGGCCGCGACCCCTCTGGGGGTCGAATGACCCTGTCACAAGGGTCACCTCAGACCATCGGAAAACACGTATCAGTTGTTTACATGATGATTCATGACAGCAGCAACATGACAGTTATGAAGTAGCCACGACAATAGTTTTATGGGCGTCCCCCCAGCGTGAGGAGCTGTGTTACAGGGTCGCGGCCTCAGGAAGCCTGAGAACCACTGCCCGAGGAGAACGAGTAAAGACAATTTTATAAGCCAAAGGGGAACGACAGGGAGCCTGGGAGCACGTGTGCGCAGTCGCGTTACCGTAGCAGCCGGGAGACCGCCGTCCTTCGGGCCGCTGGCTGCGTTGTCTTTCCCCGCCCCGGGATCCTGCATCTCAGGAAGGTCGGCTCACCTCCTGGAACTGAGATGATGGCTTGCTGTGCCCACGACGACACAGGCAGTGTGGCTTATGCTGACCACCTGCTTACCCTGTGGCTTCTCACATTTTGGTATGTGCTAAGCAGGAAGGGCCTGTGCTACCAGGCCCCACCGAGAGAGCCTCTGGGAGCCTCATTGTTAGCCAGCATTTAACACGGTCACCGGCCAGCACTGCAGCAGTGAAGGGGGTCATGCGTCTGTGACTGCCCTGGGAGGGGACTCTTGGAAGCGCGTTCCTGGCCTCCTCCCGACTTGGTTCTCACACCGTTTCCGCGCTTTGTGTCCTTTCGCTGTGATGACAGCCATGCACACAGCCACTGCATGGTGAGTCTGGTGTGTCCTCCTCGTGAACATGCAAACCGAGGGTGGTCCTGGGGACCATGACCCAATCCGGATGAAAGAAAACAGGAAAAACGTGGGTAAACAGTAAGGAATCCTCCTACACATGAATTTCCTAAACTAATTTTGATGATTGAAGCAAAAATGATTACATAAAGGAGATAAAAACATAAAAGAGACCCCGTCAGGAAAGAATACAGTAACTGCAATGAATACGTTAGAGGGGATCACCAGCGGACGGGGTGGAGCAGCGGGTCGAATCAGCGATTTAGAAACAAGGTAGCAGAAAACACCCCATCGGAACAGCAAAAAGAAAAAAAAAATCCAAAAAATGAGGATAGTGTAAGGGACCTCTGGGACACCATCAGGCATACGCAGCATTCACATCATCGGGGCACCAGAAGGAGAAGAGAGAGCGAGGAATTGAAAACTTATTTGAAGAAATAATGATGGAAACCTTCCCTGACCTGATGAGGGAAACAGATGTACAAGCCCAGGAAGCAGAGAGAGTCCCAAACAACATGAACCCAAACAGGCCCACACCAGGACACATTATAATTAAAGTGGCAAAGGTTAAAGACAAAGAGAGAATCTTAAAATTACCTACAAAGGAGCTTCCATAAGACTGCGGTGCCATCCAACAAAACTCAGGCCAGAGGAATTGGCGGGAAATACTCAGCGTGACACAAAGCAAGGACCTGCAATCAAGATCGCTGTCCCCAGCAAAGCTGTCATTGAGAATCCAAGGACAGACACAGAGCTTCCCAGACAAGGAGAAACTAAAGGAGTTCACCACCGCCACCCAGTGTCACAGGGAATGTTAGAGGGACTTCTTTAAAGGGAAGAAGGAAAAAAATTAAAAATATGAATAATGTCATAACTACATATTTCTCAACAGTTCATTTAAATAGAAATGCATTAAATGCTCCAATCAGAAGACACAGGGTGGCTGAATGGGTAAGAAAACAGGACGCTTAGATACGCTGCCTGAGGAGACTCCATACGGAAGGACACACAGACTGAAAGTGAAAGGATGGAAAAAGAAATTTCATGAAAATTGTTTTCATTTCATGAAAAAAAAGCTGGGGTAGCAGTATTTGTGCCAGACAAAAGAGACTTGAAAACAAAGGCTGTCGTGAGACAGAGAAGGACGCAGCGATTCCACTTCTGGGTGTTTATCCGAAGAAACCCAAAACACTAATTCGAAAAGACGCGTGCACCCACACGTTCACTGCAGCACTGCTGACACCGGCCGAGATGGCAGGCAGCTGGGCTGTGTGTCCATGGGTGGACGGATACACAAGTGGTGTGTACACAATGGGGTATTGCTCAGCCGTGCAGAAGATGAAATCTTGCCACCTGCAACAACGTGGCTGGACCGAGAGGGTATTATGCTGAGTGAAATAAGTCAGAGACAGACACATGCCCTATGATCTCACTTATATGTAGAATCTAAACAAAAGAAACTCATTGATACAGAAAACGTTTTTGAGGATTGCCACATGGGAGGGGGTTGGGGATGTGAAGCAGGATAGTTACAAATAATCACGGGATGTAAAGTACAGCACAGGGAGTACAGTCAGCGATACGGTAGTAACCGTGTGTGGTGTCACGTGGGTCCTAGGTGTATCAGGGTGGTCACTTAACAAGTTATATAAACGTCTAATCGCTATGTAGTGCACCTGAAACTGATATCCTGTATGTCAACTGCAATTGAAGTGTAAAAATTATACCATTAAAACCATTAAAAACACTTCTTAACATAGAATTTGTATGCTGAAAACCACAAAAGGCTGATGAAAGAGTTCAAAGAACATCTCAAGAAAGGGAGACAGAAATCGTGTTCTTGGATTTGAAGAATCAGCATAGTAATACTTGTCAGTCCTCTCCAAATTGAAACACAGGTTTATTCACGCAAATCTCGTCAAAATTCTAGCAAGGTTTTTTGTACCAATAGACAAGATTACTCTAAAATCTGTACATGGGAAGGCCTGTGCCCTGGAACAGCTAAAATAACCTTTAAAGTGAGTAAAGTGGGAGGAGTCAGCTTACCTGATTTCACGATGGATTACGTAGCTACCG
>PVJL010013669.1:18405-31339 GCA_004026885.1 Lyroderma lyra
TGTGGGTGCCCCACGGGGCGCCGGGGTTCAAGGTGAAGCAGGCTGTGCGGGTCTCGTGTGGGTGCCCCACGGGGCGCCAGGGTTCAAGGTGAAGCAGGCTGTGCGGGTCTCGTGTGGGTGCCCCACACCCTTCCTGGTGCCTCGGCCCTGGCTGGTGGCGCTGGCTGGCTGGCGGCGCTGGCTGGCTGGCGCGCGTGGCTGGCTCCCGGGTGAGCAGGGTCTGTTTGTGTTACAGGTGTTCATGGCCTTCCAGGATGTGGCTGTGGCCTTCACCCAGAATGAGTGGCGGCTCCTCAGCCCTGCCCAGAGGACCCTGTATCGGGACGTGATGCTGGAGAACTACAGCCACCTGGTGTCGCTGGGTGAGGACGGCCTCGTCGGGTTGGAAACCTGCCTGTGGGCATCTCAGGGTTTATGGAGCAGCCACCGTGCGTTTGGCTGAGCAAGGAAAGCAGCATTTTCCCCGTGTCCCCATTTCACCCAAGTGAGCGTGCTCCAAACAGGGGAATGTGTGTACCCAGCCAAGCACAGGGGAGAATGGGGTGCTGCCTGTAGTTCAGGGTGCCCCCTCCCCTTCGTTATCCTTGCCCAGCATTCAGAGAGCACCCCCACCACCCCCTGTGCTCCCCTACTTCCTCCAGGGTTCCTGCATCCCCCCGCTGACTCCGGGTGCTGTGACAGCCTTTTAAACAAACCACTAACCCGAGGTCACCTTGGTTTCTTTCCCTGGGTACAGGAATCACCTTTTCCAAACCAAAACTCATCGCACAGCTGGAGCAAGGAGACGAGCCCTGGAGAGAGGACAGTGAATGTCCAGGTGAGTGGACAGCACCAGGCAGGCTCAGCAGGTGAGCAGGGAGGGGCTGTCCCTGGTGGGCCCTCCCCCTCCTGGGCTGTCCCTGGTGGGCCCTCCCCCTCCTGGGCTGTCCTTGGTGGGCCCGATCTGCAGCTGCCCACAGAGCCTAAGCCGTCTGCCCCTGCCAGGCCCTGTGCAGTTCCCGTCCTTAAGCCGGCTTCCTTGTGCATCAGTCCCCATAACTCCCTTTGATTTGTGATGGATTATTGAAGATGACAAGAGCACACGCAGTGAATGCCAGTGTGCCTTCCCTGCAGCCTGAGAAACGGGGCGCTATGAGAGCAGGTGGCAGCCCTGCCCCTCCCTGGTCGCCTCTGCCCGGCCCCGCCCGAGAACCCGGGACTGCCCTGGTGCTGTGTCCTCCTCACGGGCACACGGGGTGTGGTTCTGCACGCGTAGACTTGGTGCAGGTGGGAGTGTGCTCAGATCTGATCTGACCACCGACCGAGGGTCCTGGCAGAGACGATCTAACATGCGGGGAGAGGGGGCCGGCCTCCGCCTGGTCGGCTTGCGAGGGTGCTAGGAGGCAGGGTCCCCGGACTCAGGTCCAGGCTGTCCCTCTAAGTGTCTCCAGACACTGCAGGTTGAGGGGGCTGGTTCCTAGCAGTCATGTCAGCTGGGTGGCTGGCCCCCGGCGCAGTGGGCAGCACGCACAGAATTACCTCGAGTTGTCTTTTCTTTTTGGTGGAATTCACTTACAGGAAATGCGAAATCCTAAGTGTACAGTCTACGAGTTCAAATAACGCGTGACTCTCCAGAAACTAACCTTGATCCACATACAGATTATTACTGTCGTCCTATGGTCCCACCAGGCGGCTTCCTTGGGCCCCAGCCCTCAGTGGTGCCGCCGGTCTGGATAAGTCCTTTTGCACCGAGCAGGGGTGCACACGTGGACGCACGTAACGCGCACCTTAGTGTAGGCCCCTTGCGCTCCCTGTGCGGGGTTCACGCTTCGTCCGTGTTGTACGTGAGCAGTCTGCGCCTCTAGTGCCCAGTGGCATCCATCATGTGACCTTTTCTCCATTCCCCTCGATAGATACCTGAGGCTTCCAGTTTCCAGTTATTTTGCAAAAGCTGCTGTGAACGTTCTTGTGCTCGTTTTGTTGTTGTTGTTCTGTGAACCCCTGTTTTCGTTCCCTTTGGAGCAAATCCTCACAGTTCAGAAACCGGAAGTTCAGTCAGGCTGTTGGCAGGGTGGGCTCCTCCCCGAGACCCCTGCCTCTCTCCTGGCCCGCTGGCGGGGCTGCTCCTCCCCGAGACCCCTGCCTCTCTCCTAGCCCGCTGGCGGGGCTGCTCCTCCCCGAGACCCCTGCCTCTCTCCTAGCCCGCTGGCGGGGCTGCTCCTCCCCGAGACCCCTGCCTCTCTCCTAGCCTGCTGGCGGCTGCTGGAGCTCCTCCCCGAGACCCCTGCCTCTCGCCTAGCCCGCTGGCGGGGCTGCTCCTCCCCGAGACCCCTACCTCTCGCCTAGCCGCTGGCGGCTGCTGGAGCTCCTCAGACCCCTCTGGGGTGGAGCTGCGTCACTTGAGTCTCTGCCTCTGTGGACACACACAGCCTTCTTCCTCCATGGGTCCCTGCGCCGTCTCCCTCCCCTTGTAAGGACACCGGTCGTCGCATTAAGGCTCACCCTAATCCAGTATGACATCTTGACTGCTTCACAGGAAGGCCGCACGCATCCCCCCAGTGTCGTGCCCCATGGGTTTTGGTAGGGTACTGTCACCCAGGACCCGGGGCCGTGAGGTAGCTGGCAGCTTTATACGAAATGACTAGACCCTCTCCAGGGGGGCTGTAGCATTTTTCATTTCCACTGACAACACGTGCCTCACATGTGCCTTGACAGGTGTCACGTTTTTCCTGGTGACGGACGTACGGTGGTATCACTTGGGTTTCATTTCTGTCCCCCGATGGTTAACAACGTTGAGCAGTTGTCTGTGTGCTTTCTGATCATTCATATAAATCATATACCTGCTTTGTGAAGTACCCATTCAAATCTGTTTCCGGTTTTCTACTGCATTATGTTTTTTGTTGAGTTCTGAGAGTTCTTTCTTAATCCTTTGTCACATGTATATTTTGCAACTATTTTCTCTTCATCTGAAACTTTTCTGTTCATTTTCTTAATAACTTTTGACGAGCAGATGATTAGTTTTGAGAAAGTCTGATCTTTTTGCTTTTAAAATTTTTATTGGGGGGCTCCCTGGTGGGGTAGTGGCTGGGCTTCGGCGCTCTCAATGCCGCCGGGTTTGAGTCCCAGCCAGGGAGCTACCTCCTCCAAAAAAATTATTGTCACGAAGGTAATCTATATTTTCTTCTAAGTGTTACATAGTTTTAGCTTTACATTTAGGTCTGTGACCCACCTTGAATTAACTTTTGGATGTGGTGTGAGATAGGGATCCCGTTTTCTGTTTCTTTTTCATGTGGCCGTCCAGGGGCTCTAGCACTGTCTGTTAGAAAGTCTTGCCGTCCCCCCTTTGGGTTGCTGATCCAGTGACTGGCTAAGTGTGCTCCTTCGATTCCTGTGTCCAACCATAACTAAACCACACTATCTGGTACTGTAGAGTCAGGTAACCTTAGGTCCTCTCCCTTTCTCTCTTTCAAGACTGCTTTGGATCATGAGGTTCTCTCCATTGCCACTTAAACTGTAGAATCAGCTTCTCATTGAGAGACAGGCCAGGGGGAGGAAGAAAAGCTGGTGGTGGTTGTTACTGAGATTTCGTGGGTCTACAGACAACATTGGGGAGAGATTACGTCTCACCAGTGTCAAGTCTTACAACCCACGACCTAGATCTTTTAAATTCCTCTCAGCAAAGGAGTTTGTTGAGATGTATAGCCTTAGTGCTTATATTTGAAAAGAGAAAAAGTTTATAATCAGTGACTTCAGCTTTTAAGAAGCTACAAAAAGAAGAGCAAAGTAAATGCAGAGTGAGTGAAAGGAAGGGATAATGACAAGCAGAAATCAGTGAGGTGTAACAGAATAACAAACACTTGCAAGCCCAATGCTGAGTCTGAAAAGGTAAAAAAAAGTCTGTATCACTAGGCAGCCTAACCAAGGAAAGAAAGAAGACGTGAATAATCAGTTCGGGAAGCAAAGGGAAGGTGTCACTACACATCCTTCGGACAAGTTTATTCTAGTGACCTTAACACCTTACAGCAAACGCACGAATTCCCTGAGCCCGACCCGACACAGGACGAACAGAGTCCGAGTCACGTTCGCTTTTGGAAGCAGTTGGTGGTGGATCAGTGAACCTCCACAAGTAATAAGAATCAAATCGAATCCCACCTTGTTTAGAAAGAACTGCGCAGCTCGGGGGCGGGGGGTGCGCCCACACACCTGCAGAACTGTTTCCCGACTGTTTGCTGAGAAAGGAATGCAGGGGTCTGAGGAGTTAGCAGTGTCACGGTGGCCGGCTGGAATGAGTCACTGCTATGCGCCAGGATTCGGAAAACGTCTTCCTTAAAGGGCCGGACAGTGCGTACTTTAGGCTTTGCAGCCTTTATGGTCTTCGTTGCAACCGCTCAGCCTCGCCCTCGTGTGGAAGCCGCCATGGACACCACAGGAAGAGTGAGTGTGGCCGCGGTCCACCAGACCTGCACTGACTAACGTGCCGTAGGTGCTTCGTAAAAGGCACCTCACCGCGCTCGGCGGTGAGCAGGACTCGGGCAGGGCTGGAAAGGCCTGCGGGTCTGAGCCTGTTTCGGGGTCAGGCCATTTCTCATGAGCTTCAGGTGGCTAGGACCAGGGTGACGGAACAAAGCTCACAGACTCGGTGCCTCTTAGGCAGCAGCTCCTGTAGGTGGGCGTTTTCCTTGTACGACCATTCATAGAAAACTGAGACAGGCAGGTCTTGGACTGACTGGGACACGAGGAGCCGGAGTCCTGCAGGGTGGCAGACCTAGGCGGCGTCTCCCTGTGTCACTGCGGAGTCCCCACGTTCTGGCGGAGAGCCCGGGGCAGCCCCTTCAGGCTCGTCTCCCGCACGGACCTCCGAGCTCCCCACGGGGCCTCCGGGTACAGTGACTCCTCTTCTGGCAGGAACAGTCACCGAAGAACTCTGACAAGTCACACAGCTTGACTCTTAGTAACAGCACTGCTGCCGCCTCCATCAGTGTTGTCGCTGACTGCCCTGGGGGAAGGCAGGGCTTTCTGGAGGCCGCTTAGCGGGGCTGGCAGAGCTGGCTCTCCCGGTGCGTGTCTGCGCTGCAGCATGATGTGTCACCGCGGGGTGGAAGGCGGGTCCGTGCCGGCCTTTCTGGGACAGCTGAGCAGTGGCTGTTAGGGGGCCTAACCGTCCCCATGCACGTACAGTGATTCTGACCCAGACCTTCTCTCCGACAGGACCGGGGACAGACCAGGCCTGTGTCCCCTGCCCAGTGGCCTTCTCCAGCCCGCCGCTCCTTGGACAGTTCGTACCGGGGGGTCGCCCCTGTCAGACCTGCCCGGGGAGCCCCTTCCCCCGAGAAGCTGTGAGCTGCCCACGCGGGAAAACGGACGACAGGGGGAGAGGCTCTGACACGGCCCTCCGGGGGCCGCAGCGGGACGGGGCCCCGGGCGGCCTCAGCCCACTCCCCGGCCACCGCGGCGGAGCGGCGCAGCGGGGCCCGACCCCCGCGGGCACGGACCCCCGGCCCCTCGGCCTGCAGCGGCGTCACGTGTGCGCCGAGTGCGGGCGCGGCTTCGGCCGCAAGTCCGCGCTGGCCGTGCACGGGCGGCGGCACTCGGGGGAGCGGCCGTACCCGTGCCGGGAGTGCGGGCGCCGCTTCCGCTACGCGTCCTCGCTGGCCACGCACCGCCGGGTGCACTCGGGCGAGCGGCCGTTCGCGTGCCCGGAGTGCGGGCGGCGCTTCCGCCAGAAGGTGGCGCTCCGCCTGCACCGCGGGACGCACCTGCCGCAGAAGCCCTTCGTGTGCGCCGAGTGCGGGCGCGGCTTCTGCCAGCAGGCCTCGCTCCGGCAGCACCGCGGCGCGCACTCGGGCGAGCGGCCCTTCCGCTGCGCGCAGTGCGGCCGGGGCTTCCGGCAGCGGGCGCTGCTGCTCAGCCACCAGGCCACGCACTCGGGGGACCGGCCTTTCGTCTGTGCCGAGTGCGGGCGCGGCTTCCGCCAGAAGGTGACGCTCACCAGACACCGGCGGACGCACACGGGCGAGAAGCCGTACCTGTGCGCCGAGTGCGGGCGGCGCTTTAGCCAGAAGGTGTCCCTCATGGGCCACCAGCGCACGCACACCGGGGAGAGGCCGTACGTGTGCCCGCAGTGCGGGCGCGGCTTCGGGCAGAAGGTCACCCTCCTGCGACACCAGCGCACGCACACCGGCGAGAGGCCGTACCTGTGCTCCGAGTGCGGGCGCACCTTCGGCTTCAAGTCCCTCCTGACCCGGCACCAGCGGACACACTCGGGGGAGGGGGCCGGGGCGTACGGGCTGTGCGCGCCGGGGCTCGGCCGGGAGGCCCAGCGCGCAGGCCACCCGGTCCCCGGGGCGAAGCCGTGCGTGTGCGGCGAGTGCGGGCGGGGCTTCGGCTTCCAGTCGGCGCTGATCCGACACCAGCGCACCCACTCGGGGGAGAAGCCCTACGTGTGCGCCGAGTGCGGCCGCGGCTTCAGCCAGAAGTCCCACCTGCACAGGCACGGGAGGACCAAGTCCGGCCACCACCGCCTGCCCCGTGAGCTGTTCTGATCGTGCCGCTCCCCGGACGGGACCATGGCAGACGTCACCAGGAAAGGTTCCACTTGTCTGTCACGCGGCGGAGAAAATGCTTCCTTGGTCCAGCGATGGGCGCGCCGAGTTGTGGCTTCCCTCCCACACCAGCGCTGCATTCTCATTTCCTAGCGCCGCCATCGACTCGGGGCCCTAAGAACAGCAGCTCATTCTCTCACCTTTTGAGACTAGAAGCCCCAGATCAGTGTGTGAGCAGTTTGGTTCCCAGCGAAGCCTCTCTCCTGCGCTGGCAGATGTGACTGCATCCTCACTGTGTCCTCCCCACACGGCCTCGGTCCTGTGTGCGTGCTAGCCTGGGGTCCCGCCCGCTTCTAAGGACGCCAGCCATGCTGGGCGAGGGACCTCCTAACATTTACCTTTTAAAGTCCCTGTCAGTAAATGAGTCACGTTGTAGGTTATGGCCACAGCATACAAATTTGGGGGAAGATTCAGCCCATAACACTCAGCCTGCTGATGCCCCAAATTCACACCCTCACATACAAAACACACTCACCCCATCTTAACGCCCCAAAAGTCTTAACCCCCTCCCGCATCAGCTGTGCGTCCGGAAACTCACCTAGATCGCGTGTGGGCCGGGGCCGGGGCCCATCTCGTCCGTAGGCAGAATTCCGCCGCGTGCACCTGCAAACCGGACGGGTTACCTGCTTTGACTGTGGTGTTGGGACAGGCCTGGACCCCCCACTCCCACTCCCCACGTGGGCTGAGGGCTCACGGATAATCTCTGGTCAGACCTCCACCCTCTGGGCCCACTGTGGGGTGAGCATCCCTGCTCCTGTCTCACCTCTGGGGTCATTCTTGATGGGTGACACGTGTCCAGCCAGGCAATTGTCCCCCTTCCCGTGGAATGCCATCATTTTGTCCCATCTACGTCGCGTTAGTCCAGCTGGTCAGTGTTCCCACGAAGGTGATCTATGGCTTCCAAACTGGTCTGCTGCTAAGACGACTGCCAGCCACACTGCGGTGCTCCTTCCAGAACATGCTTTCTCAGTGTGTGCAGTATGGACAGGCTGAGAATTCTCCAGATCCGCGCATTCTGGTGTCTTTTTGTTTAGCAGTTCCTTGTAGCTTTCCACTCTCACTTGTACTGGAAGGAGCGACGGGGAGCCACCCTGCTTAGTGTTCTCCACAGTCAGCACTGTCCCTTCTGCCCTCTGGATGCCCAGAGTTCCTGTCTGGCCAACAGCTCCCGCCACGGAGGGGTGCGCTGACCCTGGCTCCCCGCTGGGGGTGAAGGCGGCAGGGCCCCTGGGGAACGTCCTGCAGTGGGGTGGAGGGAAGGAAGGTTGCTTTCTCTCAGCCTTCGGAAGATCGTCGTCTATGGCTTGCTTTCTAAGCCACACTCCTCCGCATCTTACCGTCTTTTAATAAACTGCTTCCGTATGAAGCTGCACTCCTGGTTGTCTACTTCGTTCTGTCAAGAACCCCAAGGTAATCAGCCTCTTGGGGGACACGGGAGAGACACTCTGGTTGTTCTGAACTCTGGCTGTAGAGAAGGAGCAACAATATCATAATGGCCTCCATCCTCACCCCTTCCTGAGTCCTCCAACAGCCCTGTGAGACCCCCAAGCCACACGCCCAACCCCCCAACAGCCAAGTCAAGGGCATCTGTTAATACACAACCCTGCAGCCCGAGGCCCCCTCCTGTGAGCTGTGACTGCGAACCAGCGGTCCCGAGGATCAAGCCTTCAGCCACCACCCTCCCTAGTCTACAGCGCCCCGCCACCCCGTATCCAGGCGAGACAGCACCCCTTCAGCCACTGCGTCCTGTGCTTTCTAACCCCAGAGCCTGGCACATGCACAGGACTGGCCACGTCCCCCGTCTTGGGCACTGAGTGTCCCCAGTCCCAGATGCTTAAAATCCAGAGATGATAAAAGATTAATAAAGGTTACAAAAATTTAACAGAAATGTTGCATGGCAGAAAATAGCATAAGTAATATTAAAAGACAAATGACGGCTAAAAGTATATAACCTATAAATCAGTACATTTCACAGATAAAAGGTTACTACCCCCACCTTATAGGAACTAAAAATCCAGGGGAAAAGACAGAAAGTTCTATAGGAAAGTGGGCAAAACACATGATCAGACAGTTTAGCAAAAAGGGTACGAACGAAGGAAAAGATGTTCGGCCTCACTCAAGGGAAATGCAAATCACCACGTCACGGAGCGCATGTGTCACCAGCTTGGCCAAAATGCCAAAGCCTGACAGTGTGGATCCTGACATCCTCGTGCTTAGTGAAGTAGTGACAGAAAAAGTCGAGAACCATATAACTTCACTCATGTGGGACACGAAAAAGCATCAAGACAAAAACAGATACAGGGGAAGGGGGAAGGGGGTCGAGGAGGGAGGGGTGTCAAATACGGGGTGATGGAAGGAGAGCTGACTGGGTGGTGAGCACACGATGCAACAGATACAGGACGTAGTACAGACTTGCACACTTGAAACCTATAGAATTGCACTAGCCCGTATCACCCTAATAAATTTAATAAATAAAGTTTTTAAAAATTTAGAAAGAAAAAAATAAAAATGGTTACCTCTAAAAAAAACCTGATAGAAATAATAAATTTTGTCAATTGGAAAGACATAGAATTGACATAAAAATCAGTTACATTTTATTCACTGAAAGAAAAATTAAGAAAACGCCATTCTCAATTTCAATACAAATAATGAAATACTTAAAAGCAGCAAATTCTGCCACATGCAAAAACGTGAATGAGCTTCGAGGACACGATGCTAAATATAAAGCCAGCTGTCACAGGAGTTCAGATACTTCCCAATTCCACTGACAGGAGGTACAGAAAATCGGGGGACGCAGAAGCAGAAAGAACGTTCTTTGCCAGGGTCTGAAGGAGGGGGACAGTGGGTGACACTTCACTTAAGCCAGATGAGAAAGTTCTAGAGGGCGTTAGGGCTGTGCTCACACATGTACTTCTCTCAGTCACGGGGAAGGTTGAGCCCTTGGGTCCTTCCTGGGGTGAGTCTGTAGCAAATCCGCGAAGCCTCCCTAAGCCTCGGGGTGTCTTCCTCTGCAATATCCAACCAAGTTTGGCATTTACACCCCACTCGGGCCACCATGTCGTCACATGGTGCCGCTAACCAACCCAACTGTTAGGGCTCTATCCACTGAAGCTATAACACTGCGTCCAGACTCTGCTTAGCGAGCCCAGGGCAGCACATTAGGCCTGGCACAACATGCCTTCCGCCGGTACCCTGCACCCTTAATACCAATTTCCAAACATGCTCCCCGATTTCTATCTGTAAGTCATGCAGTTCCGGAGGGCAGCGCACCCCGTCAGGGGTGACAGGAATTTTTCAGCCCGACTATAATCTTAGGGGACCACCAACCCAGTGAGAGCCACATTCAGATGGTAGGACGTTCCACGGCGTTTTTGTTCACTCCTGTCTTAACGCATTCCTGGCTCAATCTGGTGTAGTGGGGTGAAAGTCACCCCATTACTGGTTCTCCCGTGGGAGAAAAGTCAGAGACTGTGACCTGACCGCAGTGTGTGGCTTGGGGGGCCAGGGGACGATTTCTGTCCCACGGGACTCAGAGCTGAGACAGGAATGGTGGCACGGTCTGATGTCACACTTGAGGCTGTGGGAGCAGTGACAGGTGCCACAGCCGGTGCAGAGTGCACGCCCCTGCAGGTCAGAGCCTGCACACAGAGGAACACAACAGCGTTTCCGGCCAGGAAGCCAGACCTGAGAGTCTTCGCGAAACCAAGACATTTAAAATGCACGTAACTGAGCATTTCTCAGGGAAAGGACTCACTGCGCACCCCGTTTTCCCTTTCAGTTCCCCCACTGGGCTGGTATTCCAGCCTGCGACTGGGGGGCGGCTCAGAGTCACCGCCTGCTTTGCCTGCCCCGCACAGGGGGTGTTCAGGAAGCTTCGGGGCCCCAACTTCGGGGTCTCCAAGTCTGTTTTCCAAAGGAGCCGCACTATGACAACAATCACCATTTCTTCGTCCCACAGCGACGTGTCTCCCTTCCGGGTCTTCCATGCTAGTGGAGGAGACAGACGCCCAACTCTTTGTTGTTTTTCTGGTGGCTCCCTGGCTGGGAGTTGAACCCAGGCTGCGGTGTTGTCAGCGCGGAAGCCTAGCCACTGCACCGCCAGGGAACCCCCAAACCCAACTCCTTAGGTGTCCACGCATCCCACTCAGTGCCCTCCCCATGCAACACTCGACCCCCGCCGCAGCACAGCCCCGACCTCGCCTTAGCCACCAACACCTGAATGCACCAACTAACCAAAGCGCGGCACGAGCTCATCACGCTTTGCCAAGTCTTCCTTTCTAGTCGCCGTCGTTGGCAAGTCTGAACACATTAGTGACTGCGGGTTGACATTCTCACGTTAAGAAGGAAGACACGGGAGTGCGCGCGAGAGCTTCACTGACCGCCACTCGTTTCTGAGCTACTTCTTGCTGAACAGGATGACGACTGTCAAACTCCGGAAGGCCCGCCCCCCCCGCGGGGCTGACCAGACGTCCCGTTCGCAGCGGGACCGGACGCCCGTTTTCTGTCCCGTTTGCAGCGGGACGTCTGCTCAGCCCCCCACCAGCGCCTGCGCTACTCAGATGGCGGAGGTGCAGAATGGCCCTCACGGAGGTTATCAGCTCCCACGGCCCAGCAGACCGCACTGCAGGCCCCACGGTCACCGCGCGCCCGTGCAGCCGGTCCCCAGCGGGGCCACTTACCTGGTGCAAACACCGCCGCGAGTGAGGCGCGGGGCGGGAGCGCGCGCTGGGCGCCATCTCCGCGCACGGAGCCGGGGCGCCAGCGGCTCACGGCCTGCACAACGGAGAGGCGCAGCGAGCCCGGAGAGGGGCGGCGTCCGCCCTCGCGCCCCCCGTCCGCGTACCGGACTCCCGAGGACGCCGTGCGCGGCCCCGCCCCCTCGCCGGGACGGCCCACGCTCCCCCGGCCGCGCATGCGCATCTGCCACCGCGCCCCTCCGCGGGGACCCCGACCGCGGGCCACGCCCACGAGCGCCCCAGGCCCAGGGGCGTGCGCGCGTGCGCAGCGGGAGCGAGGCACCCCGAGGTCACAGAAAAGGAGGTTCGGGGTGCCCCTCGGAAGCCTCCCTACGCGAGCGAACGGAGCACTTACGGTCTCAAAGCTGCAGACTTGCAGACCCGCCCCGCCTGGAGGAGTTCTGGAGCGGGGACCGACGCGCGGACCCGCGGATAGCGGCACGTGGTTCCGCGCCCTTTGGACTGCATTTCCCTGGCTTCTAAAAGTAGTAGGTCCGTCTCCGGAGCAAGCCCGACGGTTCCTGGGCCCTCTGTGCAGGAGAGGCTCATCTTGACCGCGGTGACCGGTGACCGCAGCTGCTGCCCCCTCCCTGTCCAGCTGAGCCTCGAGAGAAACGGGCTCAGAGGTTGTGCCAGACTCGGAGTGTGTGGTGGGGCCGGTCCCGACACTGCCACCCCTCCTGGGTGAGCAAGCTCCTTACCGTGCGCCCGCTGGGTCCCTGTCTAGGGTGGTGCCCACGGCGGGCACTGCCCGCAGCTGTGCTGAGTGTCCGGCAGAGCCTGGAGTCCTGTGACTTCTCTGCTTTTAGGGTCTTTGTGAGGAAACAGGGTGACACCCCCCCTCTGGGGGTGGTAGGAACGCTGAATGAGTCATGTTTGCAGGGAACTTCTTTGGTCTCCCCCTGTGTGTGCGGGGCTCCCTAGTCTTTGGATGATTTATTTACTCTCACGTCTTCAACTGTCACCTCAAACCCTAAATCTTCAGCCCAAATACACTCCCCAGATTCCAACTAGCACTTCTAGATGTCCATTGGAGACATCCAAAGCAGTACTTCATGCCTACCTCAGTCTAACGCCCTTGGAGTGGTCTTCATCATCTGCATGTCACCACCCTCCTATGGTCAGTCCCTTTCACAAAATTTATGAATTCTGTGAACTTACAAGCTGACAATGCACTGTAGAATTGGATGCCTGAAACCTACATAATCCTTGCTAACGGAGGTCACCCCAATAAGTCCAACAATAAAAATAAATTAAAAAAAAAAGCCATATCATAAAAAAAATCTTTTTTAAATTTTCAATTCTTCTTCCGGTTTCTATTAACTTGTAAATTATTCCTAACACTGGTATAATCTTACCAAACCTCAAGTATTTTTAAAAATGTATTGACATTCCCATTCTTATCGATAGTGAAGGCCGTGGCACCCTTGGCTTCTGCTTGGGTGGGTAACAGCCGTGATTACCCACGGGGTTCTCGTGTGTGCTGTGTGCAACTCTACTCACACTCCCCTCTCACCCCGAGACCCCGGGGGAGAACCGTGCAGCTCTACTCACACTCCCCTCTCACCCCGAGACCCCGGGGGAGAACCGTGCAGCTCTACTCACACTCCCCTCTCA